>JAVSBS010016971.1:12401-24313 GCA_033124195.1 Coracias cyanogaster
TCCAGCACCTCAATGTCCTTCTTGTACTGTGGCGCCCAAAACTGGACACAGTACTCAAGGTGTGGTCTCACAAGTGCTGAATACAGGGGCACAATCACCTCCCTACTGCTGCTGGTTGTGGAGATATTTGAAACAGATTGGTGCTCTGAGAAACAGGGCCTTCCTTTGGAGAGGCGGAGTAGTATGATTAAGGTTTGTGAAAGGGTTAACAGGACAGGGAAAACCCAAACACTCCCCCTTTCTAAATTGAAATTCATGTCCTAAGACTCAGTAACGCCTCCACCATGTTTGTTTCTTTGAAGAAACTGGGGGTAAAACTAGGTTTTGAAGGTTAGAGCAACTTTGGGTCCTACGTGTATTTCCATAGAAGCTAACAGAAGCATGAAAGTGGATAGGAAATTGTAGAATCATAGAACGGTTTAGGTTGGAAAAGACCTTTAAGATCATTGAGTCTAGCCATTAACCCAGCACTGCCAAGGCCATTTAACCAATGAACCATTTTAACCACTGTGAGATAGGCTGTTCATCAGCATGAAGTTTGTCCTTCACATATCCAGAACGTTATTATGCTAAGTGGTTTAGGATCCAAAAAAATCTGATGTTTTGCTCTACAGTGTCTGCTGTGGTTCATACAAATTCTGGTCCCAGAGTGCTTCAAAGAATAGACATCCTGACTGTGTAATACAGCTAACACAGCAAACAAAAATCTTGTTTAATGGGCCTTTTGAAGGGGGTAGGAGAAGTGATACTGGGGAGCAAGTCCCGACAATAAATCCCAATAATAAGAGATTTTTGGGGTGTCTTGATAGCAGCTAGTGTAATGGTGAGAAGTGGTGAGCATGCTCTTACAGCCTTTTCAAGATGAATAATGTTACACTTAAAAAAAGGCTTAGGATGAATTTACCATTAAAACAAGCTTTTATAAGCTCTTCAGTACACACAGTTCTGGTGCTGGACCAAATAATCTAAAAGAAATCTGTGCATGGCCTAAAATAAATAACTTTTGGGCTGTCTTATGATGTTCAAAATACATACTAATTTAAGAAGAATAGATCTAGATTTCTTTTGCCCTGAAAGAACTCACCTAACCTCAGTATTTGTACAGTGTATATTTGGATCACTTGTGAATATTAACATGATCCAAATTGCTACCCTATGCAAACATTTACTAAGGCAGTGTGAGGTATAGTCTGTAGTTTGATGGAACTTAAAATGCCAATTAAAAATGATGACTTATTTAATGCCAAGAGGCCATACCCTGCAGCGCTTACTCAAGCAAAATTCTAATTGACTCCAGTGGGAGGTTTGCTGAAGTAGGAACAGTGAAGAGAGGAAGAGGCATAAGCAGAGGCACGACCTCAAATATTATTTCAGGCATCATAAGGGGAAACATTTTGTATTCCCTGGCACCAAGGAGGAACCTGCCTTGCTTACGGACAAAGGCTGGAAGAACAGGGATTTCTCTGCATATCCCGAACTCCCTGCAACTGTAGCTCCCTGTAGGGAATGTTTTTGTCGAAAGCTGACTTTTCATTGAAAACCACGGATTTCATGACAGTGAAATAACTCATGAGCTTGTATGTGTTTTCCCCAATGGACATGGGCTGGCAAAATGCAGGGTAGGAGGGGAGGTAGCATTAAAATATACCCACAAAAAGTCAAATTCTACAAGAATCTTTTTATGTTTTTTTTAAGTCTATCTTTAAATGTTTTTCCATTTCTATTAAGGGTTGTTTCTTTTAGGGGACTTCTGGTTCTCCATGTTCTGCTGTCAGCAGTCAGACAAAACTGTTCTTTCATTGTGAGCTAGTAAGGTATAAGAAACATCATCCAAGTGATTGTTATTCTGTTTGTTGTCCTTCTCTGTCCATTGTCCTTCTCTGTCCATTGTTTGACTATTATGTGTTCTTTAACTCAAACTGTCTGTGTTTTTCCTACTACTTGAGATATATTCACTAGACAGACAACTTGGAATGTTTCCTCTGGCTTCATGACTGGATTTGTTCCTAAATGCCTTTGACGGTACCAAAACCCCTAGAGAGCCAGCCTGATTGATTACTATCGACTGATAGATTAGTTGTTTGGGTTTTTTTGCAGGTACTAAGTTAGTCTGTGCTCAGTATGTATAAATTATAGTGTTTTAGTTACCATTATTTTTAGTAATTGCTTTAATTTAGTAGACTTCTTGCACAAACTTACTACTACTACTACATTTAAATCAGCAGAAAAACTTTATTACAGACCGATGACATGTGTAGTAAGATGCTAAACCAAAATATTAAGAAATGCTTCTAGAAGTTTGAAACCTAAGACAGAACAATTTCATAGACTTGGATTTTTCTTTTTATGTCTACATATATGTAAATGATAAAAGCTTAAATGTGGCTGACAAATCAATTTGTAATTGACTATACACTTCTCTACTAACTTTGGTTCAACCTTCTCTACTTTTTCCTCAGAAAAGAGAAATGTTTTGAGAATGAGGAGGAAATGAAAGTTGAGCTTATATGGTCCTTTTGAAAAGCTTTGTTATTTATTGTCAGAAATACTACCTTTTCTATGAATTTACTGTATCATTGTGAGCAACTGATGTCTCGCTCAGATCTACTGAATTTGTGACTTTATTTTTAACAATGCCCCTTTAATTTTCCTAATTATCCTGAGGGATAATTAGATGATCTATATATGGAATAAATAAATTCTTGTTTAAGTGCAGCTATTGTTCCACCAGTAAGGATGTCAGCTGTTGTTTTGGTGGTAGAGGATTTAACCGCTAGGCATGGGCATGTCAAAGGAATAGGACTGTTAAAGGCACAATATTCAGTGCAGGGTTGGTTTTTTTTTTTATCTTTTCTAGTCTCCATACAAGAGGTAAAATGGCAACTCTGCAAGAGAAAGCTGATTGTTAAATATGGAGAAGGAGCAACTATAAATAACTTTTTATAAGTAACATCTTTTAACTCTGTGGTATCTTTCTAGCACAAAGAGTATTGAAGTTATCTGAAGTCCATTTACCTTTCAATCATGGGGTCTTTCCTCCTCTCTGTGATCTTGTTCTTCAAATGATATTTAAGAGGAGCATTCAGTGATTTAGAGCTCTTTACTCAATGTTGTCTGAGACTGAGTTTAAATCACTGAAAATTTTTGCATTAGATTTTTGACATCAACAGTGCTGTATTTTGCAAAAATTACACTTGTCCTAGATCCCTGCTAAAAATGAGAAATGTATAGTTCCTATAAACTACGTTTTTCTTTGGTACTGTGACACAACTCCATTGCAACTAGGACAATTGTAATGCTACCTTGTATCATGGCAATAGTAATAACTAAACTGGACAATAATCCTATATGGATTGTGTTAAAAATATAAATTTTGGGCTCATATGCCCCTGCTCCCAGACAGCAGCTTTAAATGATATCAAAGATTTTCTTAATATTATGCAAGTAACATTTTCTTGACTACATTTAGATTTTAGTCTTTAACATGTTTAAAAGCTAGCGATTTTTAAAAGTGCATTTAAATGCACTGATGAATCCTGTGACTGTAGAGAATTAATTTTAAATCAGTGATTTATTGTTCTGTCAGCACACTTTTAAAATAAAGGTTGTGGATTGGCTGTGTTGTGTTTTGTATTTTTTTTACTTGTACATTTTTTTACTTTTACATTCTCATGAACTATTAAGCATATTTTCTAAATAATGAGGTATACCACTTACGTTCTTTCATGGAGTTCCTTGCATAAGGAGAGGTCGGTTTTGAATTTCACAGTCTAATGAAATTTGACACCATTGACATAGTGCACTAAAATGCAGTACTTTGGTGACCAGTGAAAACAAACAAAAATAAGCATTGAAATTTAAATTAACTTTGAAATGTGAAGAAATTACATACAGGCCTATAACTTGGATTTAACTTGGTGATAGTGGTTTTGTTCTGTCTTGAGCACGTGTCTGTTAACATAGTTGTCAACTCTCCTAACAACTCTATTTAGGTGCCATGTAATCAAGGAATGTTTCATGTAACAGAACCCTTTTTGTAGATCAAATTTTCTATTGGATTTTTGCTTTCTGTATCTGAAAATTTAATTTATTGTATCAAGAAGTGATTTAAATAGACTTTCAATCCAGGCCAACTTTGATCTGTTTCTAGCTTAAAACCTAAACAGCTTTATCTTTCTATCATTTTTCTTCACAGGTGTGTTATAATTTTGAGTGCTTAAAAAAGGTGATGATTTAAGTATTTTCTTTCTCCTAATCTTTTTGGTGGTTCCTGTAAGTCAACAGTGCAGGTGAAATGATGAAAACTGTGCAGATGTTTGGTTGTTAGAATGGTTGACCTCTGTCTAGACTGTATGAATTTTGTTTTGCCTTTAGCTATAGCCTTTAGTTTCAGCTGATTTCCCCTGGTGTTCTTTGTGGAGATTGTGTTTGAGTGCATATTCAAAGACTTAACCATGTGCATGGATGTCTGCAGGGCAAGTGACTGCTGCACTACTTCTGCTGACATCAGAGACCTCTAGTGATCATAAAACCAAGGGTATTCATAAGTGTGTTCCAGGTCAGGAGCATATGTTCTGAAGGCTAATCTATATCCAGTTAAAACATAGACTTTCTGTAGCTGTATCTTACAGAAGGTGTTATGGTCACTTAGGAAATTCTGCCTAAAAACCACATGAAAGTTATGGCATGAGCGGTCCTGCCTGGCTGATAACTGAAATGCAGAGGGCCTTGGGCTTCTGGAATACCTAGAAAGTATTAGCTAAGCTAAACCCAAAGATGATTGGCCAGTATTTCATAAATACTTTTTTCCTTCTGAAAGTTTGCTTCTTGGTGAATATCTTGTGTGGGGCCTTTATAACAGATGTATTTATTAACAAAAATGCCTTTAAATGGGTTTGCTGTCCTGAAATGCAGTCTGTTTCCAAGACCTATGAAATGTAAAATGTATCCTACCAATAATGACTGTGGGGAAAACAGTTCAATCTTTTATTTGGTTGTGCTTGTGGCAGGCATTCATCAAAAGAGGAAACACATGGAAATAATACTCATTATTACTTTTACATCCTGGATGCTGGTGACTGCTCTCTTATGCTCCAGTTGTGTGCTCTTACTGTTTGATCTTTCCTATTGAGCATCCTTTTATGCTTCTTAGAGACTGGAAATTTATGTATTTTCCATTTGTTCAGTTTAAAGAAGAATATTTATAGCTGCTTCATAGTAACTATGCCATTTATTCCACATTAAACACTGCAACTATACATGTTGACTAGTTTCCAAGGAAACAGCAGCCCCTCCTCTGCCTCTGAACCCCTCCTGAAAATTTTGGAAGTGTCTCACTTTAATCACACCCTGTTGTTGTAACTCTAATGCTGAACTCAGATTCCCAACAAAATTATAGCTTTTTAAATGTTTGCAATGGTGTTATGAAGCTTACCAGGCATTCTAAATGATTTAAGATCCCTTAAATGGTATTGGAACAAATTACTGCCTTCATTATGACAGACAACAGATGAGTGCATTATACTACATAGTCTCAGCTTCTTTAACTAAGATACTGTGATTGTTTTCCATCCAGTAGTTCTGTAACTTTTTTCTTTATGTTCACTGTAAGAATTAAGATGAGGTTTTTTGTCTCTTTAAATGGCACAATCAATACAAGTCTTGGGCATTGCTAGGAAGATGATCAATTTTTTAACTCATTTATATATCAATGTGAGTAGAATGGTGGTTTAAGCTGGGTAAAAATTGGCAAACATGCTTTGCTACCTTCTGTAACTACCTTCTTGATGCTACTCCCTTTAAAAATCTTTTTTTTTTTCTTCTATTGAAAGATTTATTCTAGTAAATGTCAAGAAGGTGAGCATATTTACTAGACTGCTGATAGGATCTAAGCTTGTGATTCTGAGGATTATCAAATACCTAAGACTTTCACCACTAGATACCCACTTTGGCTTACTGGTTAATGAAATGCAGATTTGATGCCTCCATTAAAGAAAGGATCACCTAAGTTTTTAATGCATTCCTGCAGGATTCTCCCTCCAGAGTTTACAGAGATCAGAAACAGTATTGCTGTGGTTTCACACCATCCAGAAGGATGTCTGCTAGAATCCATTGTACATGTGTTCAACTTGGTGCCTGATTCCAGGCTTTCCAACTATGCTATTTTGCTGCATGTGATGGGTAGATGTTCCAGGGACTGGTGAACTGTGAGGGGTGGTCTGCTCCAAGCAGCTCTACTTTCATTGGTATGTGACCAAATTCACATTAATTTCAGATCAACTGCAAATAAACCAGAAAATGTTGCCTACTGTATTGTCTTCTCTCAGTGCCAGCAAAGACACAGTATCTAGAGGGCCTCCATGTTTTATTGGCTTAAAAAAAGGCATGAAGTGTATGCACTGATAAAAGATGATGTTTAAGAGAACTGAGATTTGAACTGGCCACTGTGCAAGAAAGGAATGGTAAATGAATTTTTTTCAAATATAATCATATTTTTAATGAAGTGTTTGGAGTAACCAGCAAATGCTGGGGCAAAATGTCAGCATTTTATGTTTGTAGGATTAGATACATTTGTGAAGACGGGTATTCGATGGCATACTGCTGGTATTTTATCAGTGCTTTGCTTTTGAAGGAGCTCTCTATGAGGTAATGCATCTGCATACAGATGCTGCCTGAAGCAGTGGAAGCTGGGACTGATTGTTCCTGCCACTTGATGCATGCGCTACACTGGGGCTGTGTTTCAGCTGGAGCCAGTTTCTGAGGGTGTAAGTAGGGAGGAAGATGCGGAGGAGAAAAGGGGTACTGTTCTCCTGGGATGGTGAAATGATCCCATATCATAAAAAGAAAAGTGTTTTTGTAGAAGAATTGCTGAGAAAAGAAACTGGTACCTAATGTAAGCATGTGCTTTGCAGACTAAAGAATATGCTCATAAATTGCAGATCTTAGCTCACAGAACTTTCCAGAAGTCTGATATAGTTAAAAACAAGTTTTCCAAGGACTCTTTGCCATTGCTTTGAATTACTCCCGAGGAAATTACTTAAAGGGCTTCGAGAAGTGAGATGGTAAAGAATGTAGTGCAGAAATAATTGATCCTTCTGGTTTATTAGGTTGTGTCCCTGTTGTGGAAGTTTTGTCAATAACAATAGCACTGTAGAGATGTCTGTCTGCAGTTACTCTGTAGCTAGATCAAACATTTCATGGAGTTCTAGCTACATGATTTCTCCTTGAAGAAGGTGATGTATTATTTAATTTGTAACTACGTCCTGGGACATCTTGAAGCACAGTGTTGTTATTTATCTTTGCTATTCCAGGCAAAAGTCCACTGGCTATGTACAGCAGTAGCATGAGCTTGTGAAAATCTGGCTTGCATACATTTGATAATGATTTTGGAATATTTTCAAGGCAGAATTAAACTTTTAAATTTGATTTGAAAGTGTAGGGTGTTTGAAGGAAACCTCTCAAGATAGTGTTTACTGAGATCATGCTTGCAGTTCTTATACAGTCATTTCATTTGTATTTAGTAATTTTTAAAAATGCATTTGTTTTAAAATATCAGTCTACCACAAGGTACTCCGTACCAAGATTACAACACTCTCACTTATTTCTCTAGTG
This sequence comes from Coracias cyanogaster, assembly GCA_033124195.1. Classification (NCBI taxonomy): domain Eukaryota; kingdom Metazoa; phylum Chordata; class Aves; order Coraciiformes; family Coraciidae; genus Coracias; species Coracias cyanogaster. The sequence goes on from JAVSBS010016971.1 coordinate 20,013, forward strand.
ATAATAAAGATCTGTGTGCCTGGATTCAGTGCTGGGGTTCTGTGTTAGCTCACAATTAGCAAAAAGTCTTGCTCTGGGTTGCTCTTTATAATTGCATGCTGGACAGTTAAATTGATCCTATGTTGACATTGTAATTGTTTCAACAACCCTATATAAAAATCTGTTGCTCCAACGGGTGTGCTAGCCTTTCTGCATTGGTAACGTCATGCAAAGTAGTCTTTACTGGTTTCCTTTACTAACCTTCACACGGTGAATTAAACCTTGAGTTCTAAGTATCTGTGTTGACCTTCACTTCAAGGAGGATTTTTATTTAAGCTTTTAGCCTTCTGTCAGACAGAAACATTATTGTCAATGAAAATAAACTAAACACGTAGTCTTGCATTCTCTGCTTACTTGACCAGAAGTATTCATAAATGTATAGCTCTTAGTTTGGCAAATAAAGGCAGTCTTCCGACTACACTTATGTTTAAAAATTTACTTGCAGTGAGGGTCATTCCAATTCAGAATAAAGTATTTGGTTGATGAGCTGCCATGCAGAATGACTTTGTAGTGTTTAAAGGAGCTCGGCCAAGAATTGGCTGGAAAAAGCTTGTTGTCTCTTTGTACTTTTTGAAATGAGAAGGTAAAGAAGCCATTTGACTTTAGTAGAATAAAATATATGAGACTTCCTTAGTCATTGAAGGAACTGCCAAATTCTGGGCTGTAATTCCTTGTGACCTGTGCCTTGAAAATATGAATCAAAGGGGAAGAAATTTGATGACCACTGGCAATAGGTGCTAAATTGTCTGATAAGGGATGCAGCCATAATATAATGTTACTTTTACAAGTTACTTCATGGAAGTTTCAAAACCCTTGTCCTGAAATGCCAGTATAGTGTAGGCCATACAGCAAATTGTGTACTATGGATAGTCCAAGACAATACTAAGGAAAGTCATCTTGGAAATTAGGAGATCCAAATGTGGTGATAGACCTGGGAGTTTGTTTCTCTCACTATCAATCTCACAATTGTGGACTGGCAGTATTTTTACCAAAGTGTTACTCTCTTCATCTTGGGTCTTGCAAGTGGGCGCTGGTGATCTGTGCTCAGTGCATCACATTCTCAATGTAGTTGATGCTTCATCAGTGCTGTGGAGGAATAGGGCCTCTGGCCCAATATTTGCATGACACTAGTAACACTAAAGCAAAGAAACCCTTTGAACTGTCTGCAATTTAGATCTTATTTGTAGGAACTGGAGACTGGAGGTAATTATTTACATTTGTTTCAGATGAACTGTTTCCTGTCCTTCCTAAAGGGAATATTATTTCCCCACTTTTTCCTTTGTACAGCCATCTTGTTTTATTTACTTTTCCACTTTCTAAAAGGAAAAGAACCAGTAGGAAGGGAAGAGAAACCTTTGTTTTGCAAATACTTGAGGTGAATGTACACCTGCGTGATGTGGTTAAGGAGCGCACTCTCTTGTTATAACGCATGATCTACATCCAGAGTAATCAAAGGAACCTGGCAGTGAAAACTCAATGCTGTTCTGAACTAGATAAGATAGTATGGTCCAGAGGTGAAAAATCTTCCTAGAAATTTCCCTGCCAAAGTCCTCTGCTACTTACTGTAAAGTAGATTTTGTTCTCATCTGCCACTGTGCAAGGTTTATTTTGGTTTTGTTCTTAATGAGAATTTAGCCTCACATTTGAGTCTATTTCAGAGACATTTCTGTGGTCACACTGGCAAAATACTTAGGGTGGTTTTTTTCTTTTTTAGTCAATAGAATTGCTTTTTAATTAATTGAAACAAGGTAGGACATCTCTGTAAAAAGAGTAGATAAAAAACATGTTTTCTTACCTATATTGTCTGATCCTGATGACTTTTATGCTTGAAACAGATGAGAATTAATACCTGGCAGTAAATACTAAGTATGTGTGTGGTGACTGACAGATTAAGCACTAGGGATTCCAGTGGAGATTAGACCACACATTCTGAAAGTGCAGATGTCGGTACTATTTTACATCACTGTACTAGGTTTAGCTGCCTTATGTTTCACATAAAACCAGGGGCTGTTACATAATCCTTTTTTTACTTTATTGCTGTTTTTTGGTCGCTTTTTTTTTTCTCTCATTGTCATTTTAGTTGATTTTAACTACTTCACACTGGTGCTTTTGGCACTGTTCATCCTTGTGGCGATTGAGTGATAACTGATGCAGTAGCAACGTGAAAGGCAATATAAGGCTGTGAGCCCACTGCATGAGTTAGGTAGGTGGCCCTTTCACTGAGTCTGAGAGAGGAGTGGAAAGAGCTAGAGGATTTGAGAGTGGGAGTTGAAGTGAGGCAATTGAGTTGCAGGATAAAAGTAGGAATGCAGAGATGGAAAACTAAATGAGACACTACTTTGGGAAATCGTGTCATATGTACCCGATACTTGTCAGAGCTGCCACCTTTCAGATGGGCTGCTTATAGTTTGATAGCACTCACATAGTTTACTAGATAATGTGTTTATATATTCATCTCAGATGCACTTTACAAGTATGCATATGAATTCATGTAGAACAAGTAAAAGTCATAAAAGAAATATGTCATGCCCTGAGGCCTTAAAATCAGTGTGGGGAGAAGTGAGCTGCGTGCATAAACCCAGCAAAGTGAGAGAATGAATTCACTTTCACCCACTAAAAGCAAGACTGCAGCCAACTCTGAACAGAACTATCTGTATGTAACTGATCACTGCTACTCAGCAGTGCGGCAGGATCTACTGAACAGTAACAAATGCAGCTAATAAGTCTAGTAATATTATCGAGAACAGACCTAGCCTTTGTAGCAAACATGTCATTAGTGACTCTTTTTAGTTTTCACTGCACTCAAGAGATGGAGCGCTGGAACAGTGCCCTAGAGAGACAGTGGGCTTGCAGCACCACGAGTATTTAAGGAGAAATTGACTGCTTCTCTTGAAATACTCACTTGGCTCCAGTTTTGTGAGATGCTCTTTAATCTGTATGTACTGGAAGTGTGGAATTAAAGGTGCCTTGGCCTGTTTCTTTCCTTCAATGAACCCTGAAAAAAATTAGGGGTAGCTTTTTATTACATAGAAGTCTGCATTAATATGATGATTATATTATATTTCATGCGTCAGGGTTTCTGCTAATTGCCTGCCAGGAATGAATTCCTCTTCTCTGCTCTACCCGTTATACATTCTGATGCAGTTGAGATCAGGGTTCCTTGTGAGCATCAAAACCAGGTCATAGCTGGCATCTGGATAATAAGTAGGTCAGGTCAGTGTCATTTCCAGGAAGCTGGTGCAAAGAAATCCCTTGTGTGTCTCAACAGTGATTTGCTTGCAGGCTTGTGATCATTCAGGTTTTTCCGCTGGCTTAGCCTGGTAGGATCTCTGGGAGTGTTTCAACTTTGTGCAGCAGAGGTGTGGTTTGGCTTTGGAACTGTCTGGACTTCCTTCTGCTCATTAGTTCCTGGCCATTGCAAAGACTTTGAGTAACACTGATGGTTTGCTTTTTTCCTTTTCTGTAGTTACAGTATGCTAAGTATTTCACTCCTAAATTAAAATGCATAATTCAAGTCTTTAAGCTTGATATAGGATATTTGGGTGAAACAGTTGTGTATGATGTAGAGGTCAGACTGGATCAGAGGTCAGAAAGGATCTGCTTTGTCCTGGCCAACTAAGATGTGTGCCTTTCAAAGAAAAAAAAATTAACCTTTTACAAGTGTGACTCTCAGTGTTCAGGTAGCAGAAATTAGAATTAGTTTCTCTCAAGTAGACCCCTGTGTCCAATCCTTATCATGATTCCAAGGACAAAGTTAATGTTTGGCTTGTGTTTTCTCCAGACTGAGATGTCTTCAAAGAATTATTGTTTTCCACCTGACTGTAAAGCAGAACCACTCTTCCAGCAACTTAACCAAAAATATCTTCCAACAGAGGGATTAAATTAGCAACCAAAGAGTCTGAGAAACTCTTTAACCTTTTCAAATAGAAAACCATGATTTACTCATTTCACATTGCTTCTGAAGTTGGACTTTTCTTTATTCCAGCACTGCAGAAGCAATTTTGAATGGATGAGAACAAAATTGCTTCACAAGGGGGAGGATCCTCCAGCACCGTAATAATATTAAAGGAATAGGCAACACAATAGTTGTAGCTTCTGCTATGTTAAAACTCACAAACGTAGTCCTCTCTTGCCATGCGCAGAAGCTAGAGGATTTAGTGGAAGCTCCTTCTGCTTCAACTCAGATTTCTGCCCAAACCATTTTATTTGGGCATATTTGGGAAGTATAGCAAGGCGAGGGGGGGGGGGGGGGGGGGGGGGGG
>JAVSBS010016971.1:32100-49928 GCA_033124195.1 Coracias cyanogaster
TCCTCCCCAAGCCTGTAGCATTGCTGGGGGTTGTTGTGACCAAAGTGCATGACCCGGCACTTGGCTTTGTTAAACCTTATACAATTTATTTCAGCCCGTCGCTCCAGCCTGTCCAGATCCCGCTGCAGAGCCTTCCTGCCCTCAAGCAGATCGACACTTGTGCTTAATTATTTCAAGCAATTTGTGTACAATAAAAGTCAACAATGCACTAGAAAATGATGCTTAGTTTTTCTTTAAAATTTAAAGTATGTAGCACTTTTTCATCAATATGCAGCAGGACGGCAAATTATAGTTACATTGAATTGTGCTTGCTAGATAAATCAGAAATCTTGTTAGCAAAGAATTAACATCATAACTGGTAATTTAAAAACTGCCTTTAGCTCTGAATAGGATTGGCTAGAGACATATTTTAATGGTATTGAAGAAGTAAAAATAGATAGCTTTCTAGAAAGACTATTTCTGGTGATAGTGAAATTAATCTTTTATCTTTTATGAAGTGGCAGTGTCTTTTGTAGCCTTAGTTGTGAAATGCTAATGTGCCACAGAAAAGACTGGTTATCTTTTCCTTGATCCATGGTCCTGATTCTAGATTTTTTTTTTAAAGAATGGAAAGACTTAGTTATATCACCGAAGGACATAGACATCTAGTTTTCTGACTTTTGTGGGCTGTTCAGATACAGATGCATGAAAACTGCATGACTTCTCAGATGCGGATTAATAATAAGGAAGTCAAGGAGAGAGGTGCATTATTTTGGGGTTGGTTGGTTTGGTTTTTGTTCCTCCAGCATGTATCAAATATGCTTGGTATGTTTCTGAGGGAACAGACAAATGCTTGGTTGCACGCTCCAACTTTACTCCTGCTGGCTAATGAAGTGAAACAAGACATAAAAGAAAAACTCCTCTTTCTCATTGGTTTGCTGTATCACATTAATTTTCTTGTGGATTCTTTCCCTGTATTGACAACTTCAAAATGGAGCCTATGCAAGCAGTAAGATGTGATTTCTAATATATGTTGGGTTTGGGTTTTACTTTTTTGGGTTTTGGTTTTTTTGGTGTGGTGGTGTTTTTTTTTTTTTTTTTTTTTTTTCCCCCCCAAGGGAAGCAAGAGAGCATTGTTATGCATGTCATTAACGCGAATTAAAGGCAATCCACAAGACATTCCCCTCCTCCTGTATTCCCTTTGTGGTTCCACTCAGTCAATCTCCTTTGCTTGCTGTCCTTCTCTCGTCATCACAACATTGGAAAATGCTGCATGAAGAACAGCTTAATCTTCATCAGTGGTTTGTTTCAATGTGAATCTTAGCATATTTTGTCCTCTCTTGTCCTGGTACTTAAGTCAATTCATGTTCTTGTATACTGTGAGGTCTTCAAAAGCAGTTTAAGGCTACCCTTCTTTACTACTGCTGGTAGCTTTGGTCTGAGAGAAATGTGTTATGTGAGTATTTTGTTGCTGTTTGTAGTAATGCTGCTAATTACTACTTAAAGACTCTTCCTAATTTGTTGCAGTTAGGTTTGATCAAAGACTGATATAAACAGACATTATGGCTGGACACTTGTGTTTATTTAAACTCCCATAGCTTACAAAACTCAATTAGAAAAGAAGAACACATAATGATTGTGTGCAATGCAAAAGACTAAAACAAATAATTTCCACAGCCCCTTTAATTTTTTAGATACTTTCCCTTGGTTAACAGATGTGTTGTTCTGTGGCTCTTCAAGCTATTTCAAATTCTGTTTATACATTTTTAATGTTTCTGTAAGCCACAATGTGTAGGCATTAGATACAAAACTCAAATCCATGTTCTTGATGTTTTAAAGGAAGAACCCATATTTTTCATGCCTGTTATTTTTGGTTTTGCTTTATCTGTTTTGTCATTTAGAAGGTGTTTAGTGCAGCCGTGGTGGGGGTGAGAGAGCTATGAAGGAAGATTAACCTTACAGTGGCTTGGACCTGTTTTCTTTGTCAGCAGTAAAGAGGTCCATAACACAAACTATTCCTGCTAGCATTTGCTGGGTTTAGTTTGAGATGGTGAAAGAAAGAAAATGTCCCCAATATTGTATAAATCCCAGACAGCCATAAAGTGTTTTATTGGGTGTGTTGTACATGGTATTCCAGATCAAAAACTATATTCTGAGTAGATCCTTTGAGGAAGAAAATATATTTAAAGTACTTTGTTATGTTATCCCTTGTGTTTTCTTGTATATGTGACTGTGATATATCAAGTCAGCTTTTTGGCATGATCTTGTGGGGTGCAATAGAGCTTTCCTGAAGCTGCATACCAGAAAGCACTGATAGTGTTGCAAAAGGCCCTAGTTCTTAAACTGCTAAAGTAGGTGGATTTTGAATACTAAATTAAGTTGGAACAGGATTAGCCTGAATGAACTTTGACATACTTGGTAAAATTGTTTAAAAATCTGTTTTTACTTGTGGAAGGTGTATTTAAACTTACCTGTTTTCTACATTGAGCGTCCCAGAGAGAGGTGGCCTTGGAGTTAGTGGGGTCTTATCCCCACCAAAACTTTCCAACAGTGGCAAAAATACTTTCTGGGCATTTTGCATCAGCAGTAAGGTGCCATGGTGGAGACAATCGAGTGAAAATTTTTAAAGAAAACGGTATCATCGCATTGAAAAAATTCAGTGTAACAACTCATTCTGATATTTAATGCTTCTATGACAGATCTCCCATGCCTTTGTGTTCCTTCTTTCTGGCCTGCAGTAGCATTTTGATGTTCTGTCCCCAGACTCCCTGGGCAGGGCATGCAGCCTCTTGGTCTGAGCACCAAGAGTGGATGTGTAGGAGAATGTTGAAACACCTTCTATGAAATAATGGATTTGTTTTGTTTTGCCGCATATAAATATTCTGGCCTGTTCTATACCTGCTTTGTATGAATTTGTTTTTTTTAACATCTGTAGTATTATACACGCATGCTTGTCTGCTAAAAAAGTTTAGATCCTCATCAACTACAAATTTTACAGGCAGCACCTATCCTAGAATAAATTGAATTGTGATTACCACATTGCTTGATAGTATACGCTTTGTACCAAAAACAAGCACTTACACAGACATCACTTTGATATTAAAATATTTTTCTGAGGTGAGGTTCTTTTGTATTATTAGTTTTGCATTTGTACGGTGTACCGCATCTTTTAGTCCATCTTTTGTTGTTTTTTTGTTTTCAGTTGGTGAACAAGACCTAAAACTAAACATAGGACATAATCTACAGATCCTCCTCAAGAGGTTTTGCTGAGGGTTTGCACTAGGTCTGTGGTATCACTTCACAGTCTGACAAAGACAGGGTTTCATGTGTGCAGTCTGTGAACAAGAATGGGTGAATGGGGTCTCTCCTGAAGGAGCAGGAACTTCCATTGCTCTCAGGCACTTTTCAGTCACATTCCTCTCAGAAATGGTCAAATCATGCTGTTTTTCTTTTCCAAGTTTCCTACCTTTCAGCATGTGACTGTTACTGGAATATCTAATGATGCAGAGCATGGTTGATGAGCCCTCACTAGAGCCGTATTCTTGTGACGTAGTCGATGAGGGTTGATTTGCTTATTGCTTTCTAACTTCATCTATCCACTCATCACACACAGCTAGTCTATTTGGGGTTTGGTTTTTTCCCTACTTTTTTTCTTTCTTCTTTTTTCTTTCTTCCTTCCCCACACCCCCACCATGTTTCATTCTAGTGACGGTTAATAAAGGCTTTTTTATTTGCTGGCATTTTTTTGTTTTTTTAAAAAAAAGGAAAGCATAACAGATGACTTTATTGGTGCACATATATTATAGCTGCTTTGACATTTATGTTTTCTGTGCTGGTAGATGAATGATTTCTGTGGAAGTAAATCAATTGCACCAAAACTAGTAGAACAAAGCACCAGGGTCTCCCTACTCTAAGAGAACAGAGGTTTTGAAATGTTTTGAAATATGATTTAACACATTTCTCTTCTAGAAGAATTTGCTGGTGTTCTTTTTGGTCCTAAAACACACATGACAAATTTCAACTTTGTGTTTAGTTTAAACACATATCCAAATTTCAAGGAGCTGCTGAGCTTACTTCTGAACAGGAGATTAAGAAGCTCCCTGACCTCTTCCCAGACATTTTTGTGTTCTCTTCTTTTCTAATTTGCCCAACTTTCTTCTGCCTAACTCTGAATATTGTCACGCAAACTTCAATTTTCAGTCAGACTATTGTAACTTGTTGCTGCATTTTCCTACCAGTGGAAAGCAATCACTTGTTATTCGTATAAAAGATGTTTTCTTAAATAATTCACATTTTTAAATATTTCCTTGCAATCACTTGCTTATAAAACACAAAGGCAAATCAGGTGTTGAAAGAATGTTCTAAGCATTATAAACACTTCTGAGAAATTATTATATAATACAGTGATTAATTTCAGGACAAAACATTATTATGTATTATGACAGTCTGTAGGAAAGGCATTTAAAGAGATTTTGAAAAATCTATACCAGCACTTTTGATGAAAAATTTTGCCTTCACACAACAATTTGAATAGCAAAACATCTACTTGTTTTCACTGGCCCCCTGTGGATTCCCAAATGATTATTCTATCTTTCCTAACTGTGAAACAACATGAAATACTATTATTATAAATATCTACTGTTACAAAATAGCAATGACTAATACATAAACCCAAGTGCACAGTGAATTTATAGGCTTGAATCTATATAGGCTTGAATCTATAAGGTTGGTATGGTCTTTGGAGAATCTGTCCTTAAGACAACAGTGGAATTAAACTGTATACAAAAGTACCTAAAGCTCTGAGATTCCTCTTCTTCTATCTTAGCCCAGGTGCTGAATTTGGAATAGGTCTTACCAGACCGATATAATTATTTCCTGCTTTAGGAAGGTCTGTACTAACAATGAGATTCAGTTGCTTCTACATAGGTGTCTAATGCCATTTCATGTGTCCTGGGACAACAGAAGTGTGCATGCTCAACTGGTAGGTGTGAAGCAGCCTTCCTGGAAAGTCAGCTAGAGATAAAGGCTTGTAAAATGGTGGTAGATAGATGTGTTTAGGTAGCTGATGTTCAGCCAGTTTGTCAGAACAAGGATCATAGACTCTTAATGGGAAACAGCTGACTAAAAAACCAAAGCTAATCAGTCTGCTTTGGTACAGTGGTCATCATATACGGTTGTAAAAACAGTCAATGCTGGAAGGAGAAAGAAAAGGGTATAAGGAAAAAGGCAGACTTTTATTTTCAAACAAGGCCTGTCCCTCTTAGGAGCAGTTTTTATTCACCCTTCCTTCTGGTCTCCTCTATTGAGACATAGCTATGGGAAGGAAAACACAGTCCCCATGAGAATCAATAGGGGTTCTCCTGCTGATTTCATGGAAGGAAGCTTTGATCACTATATATAAGCTACCTACCTAGAATGAAGACCTCTACTCCTTGCTCTAACAGGTGTGCACCTCATGTTGTATTTATGTTGCACCTATTCCCATCAAACTGGAGGCTTTCAGATGAGACCTTTTATAAGTATATCTTTCTCTTTATAGAATTGACATCCCTATGATGCCTATTTTTCAGATAATGCTTGTTCTGGCAGCTTTTCTGTCTGCTTTCTCCCAAAGTGTGCTGGGTAGCTATTTCTCTGTTACAGAGATGGCAGAATGTCAACATGCTGTAAGAATATAGTCTCTAAAGCAGTTTCAGTAAAGATAAATAAATCATAAATTCATGTATAATATTTATGTTCTCTTGGAAGATTGCTCAATGATGCAAAGTTCTACTATTAAGAATCTTCAGTGTTGAGGATTATGAAAATATTGGAATACCTGTCTTATGCATTTAAGTACGGGGTTTTTTTAAATAGCTGTTTTTCACACTAGGTTAATGTTACCAAGCAGGGAAGTGAAGTGACTGATTCTTAAGTTAATGCTCTTCGCAGTTTCCCTGTGTGTTCTGTCTCACATAGATTTCTTCAAAATAAGTGCTGCAGCTTTCAGAAAATCTTGTTTACAACCGCATTATTTTCAGAATAAACTTTCTGAAAAATCTATTGTCTCCTTAAAAGTGATGGCAATGCAACTTTCTTCTGTAGCCCATTGTTGTGAGAGTGGCCTCACTAGTAGCAATAAGGTAGTTTCTGAAGATAGCTGATGCCAAAAGCAATGGGCTGCCTTGTGTTGTTACTGTTATTCACAAGCTTTAATGCAAAGGTGTCACAATAAGAAAGTGATACCATCAGCTCAAATAGCACTTTGCTTATTTCCTCCTTAGAAGTGTCATTGACCTGTGGGGAAACTCTTGGATGACCAGGCAGTTGTAATCCAACATTCTCAAAGGCTGGAGGAGTAAAACATTACTAAATGTCAATGAATACATTTAGGAATTGGGATTCAGAAAAGGTACCTTGTTTTCAAGACTCAGATTGAAGAGAACAGTAAGCAGCACATAGATCTATGGCAGGGACATAGATCAATGGAGGATGCTTTTAAAAAATATATAGGGCTAAAAATCTTTTAAAATGTCTTTTGAAGGACTGGGAGAGTTAGTAATTAATTTTGTATTGACTGGTTGTAAAAAATACGCAATTAAGGGAGTGTCTTCAGCCCTCAGGTGATTAAGATTCAGGAACTGAAACAGGTATGAATATGGGGCCATTATCCTATCACTGAAGGTGTGAGCAGAACAGCAATTCCTGTGCACGGCATCCTTGCATCAGCACAGAGCTCATGGAAGGCATTTACCAGCTACAGAACTGGAACACAGTTCCATTTTTACTGAAAGCTCCCAGGGAATTACATTGTGCCTCCTAAGGGATGAGCAACAGGCTATGGATATGAGACAGTTTTATTAGTTAAACAATAGCAGAAGTAGCCTTCCGTTCTTCTTTTGGATTCAGTAAAAGGGCTGCTTATTTTGTGTGTTATTTGATGCTCAAAACATGCTAAGTGCAATGGTAAAAATAAGTAGCAGTCAAAGAGTTTATACGATGATAGATCATGACACTGTGGGTAAGAATAGCTCCAGCAGAAGAGAGAATAAGGTCTTCAAACTACTCATTCTTGTAATTGATTTCTTTTTTTTTTCAGGGTAGTAGGATGAGTGGCTTATTTGTTAGGCAGTGAACTAAGATTTGGTATTTAAATGAGGTCCAGACTTTCCCAAAGTTTGATAGAGGAAGAGCCAAAGTTCTGGTTTTGGTTTTATTTCTGGATCAGAATGAGTAGTGCAACATCATAGTTACTGGTGAGATTAACTTTCAACAATGTTGCTTCTTTATTACTAAAGCAGAGTTTGCATTTTTATAGAACTGAATGATAGCCACATTTTGTTGGTCAAGGTCTTAAGTGTTATATTCTCAACTTCTAACTCTAACTTCTATCTTATACTCATGTGATGACAGCTTCTTTCTTGATTTTATTCTAAGGAGAATAGGAACAGATGGCACCTAATACTTCCAAACATGAGGGTCTTTTCTATAAGTGATTTTTAGCAGTGACTCTTTCTATGTTCTGAGCTTGTAGCTTTGCTATTTAGATATTATATATTTTATGTCCACTACCTCAGGATCTGCTCTGACTTAACCGCTGTCTGGGTTTGTGCAAAGACACGGTTGCTCCTTTGAAGTCTTAAGGTTTATTGCTATCTGTTTCAGCAGAATGGACAATTATATGCCATATAACACATAGGTGAATATTTAATTGGTTTTTATTTATGCTGTTTTCACCATTTTTGTAATCTTTTTTTCCAATTTAATTTTACCTTCACCGTCTAAACTCATGCAGCTCAGTAACAGTTGTGCCTGTACTAAATGGCTGAGTTAAAAGGCAGTATTAATGCTTGGGCAACTCACAGGGGTATATGCACATGTTCTTCTATTTGGATTGCATTCAATGAATTTTCAGAAACATATGGCAACGTACCTTAACTATTCTTTCTGAAATAGTCTAACTGTTGAAGCCTTCTGTTCTAATTAGTTACATCTTCTGAGCTTTACCAATTCACTGGAAAAACTGCATGCTTAATATTGCTTAAATTTTACACAAATGCCTTTTGTTCTTGTGGGTGTATTTCAATACTGTGCGTGTGAAATGCAGATAGCTTCTTAGTTACTTGCTTTACTTTTAATATCTCCCCGGACAATACATCACTATTTTGAAACAGTTTCCACTGTTTATTACAATCAAAAGTATTTCTCCTATGTTGTTTGGATTTGATAGGTTGTAGAAGTCATACAGATATGCTTCCTTTGAAACCAGAAGATTTAATTGCAGAACTACAATGAAGTATATTTCCTCTGTCCATTCAGCCCCCTTGGGGGTGTGGGAAAAGGGAACACAATGTCTAAAATGGGAGTGTGCTAGCCCATCATTGCCAGATGTTTGAATATTCTCCTGAAATAAATTCTTCTTAAAGGGCTGGTGTTACATAAAGTAATTGGCCATTTACTTAACTGCTTTTTAAAGCTAGTCAAATCATGCTCACAACAGGAATAAGTAATCATACCTTTTTGCAAACTTCTCTTTTGCTTTTACACCTTTTCTCTTGCAATGACAAACACAGCAGCACGTTCTAGACCATTTAGCTATACCCCTTTAAACACTTTTGATTAGCAACTGTGATAAGAATGATTTGTACTATCCAGTCTATTAAAGGTGGAGCTGTGTCAGCATCATGTGTAGATTTTAACTTGCCTCTTAAAAGGGAGTATAAAATTTGTTAGTTTTATTATCCAAAAGAGTTTGGAAAATGCAGAAAGCACTAAAAGTTGGTTGGCATGAGCATATGAACACTGCTAACTTTTTAGAAATTAGTAGCCTCTTTGTGCTTGTGTATAGAAGAGAGGAAAATACCTACCATAGGACCTTTTTATCAGTAAAAAGAGAAACTCCATTCTCTTGTTCCCAAAGGGACTGTGCAAGTAGAATAATATGAGCTGTAATATCAAATCAATCACATTTACATTTCAAAAGCATCCTTCATAAAAGTAGCCCAGAGGGCTGTATCCAGCTAATAAAAACACAAATAAAATAAAATATTTAACAAGCTATATCAAGCACAGGTAGGTTGTGCATATTTTGTAAGCCTGACCTTAAAAATGGACAGCAAATCAGATTTTTTTCAAAGAACATTTTAAAAAGAAAAAATCCAATGTCTATAGCTAGATACCAAAGAATACAAACACAGTGCAAGGAATCTGTAATATCTGCTCATGGATCAGAGAGGAAAGCCACTGAGGCTAAACAGAGTTATCAGCCTGAACAAGAGACAAAAACGGTCGTATGGGCATGAAACACGGCAGCAATGCTGTGAAGAGAAGTTGTTTTGCAGAGAGGAAAAAAATACTGCCTTCTTAATTGATGGCTTACTAAAGTTGTAGAATCAGACACTTGAATTTCAAACGCTTTCTTAAAATTAAATTTATTCCCAGATTACCATAACCAGGTTGCACTTCCAGTTATGCTCTGGAAAGAAATGAATGAAGTGTGGAGATTTATATTTTAAAAAGGCAAAGACAGGTGGCCTTGGATGGCCTTTAAGCAAGGACATTTTAAGCTGGCCTTTTATCATGAACACTTTCATGCTATCACTTTTCTTTAGCATCAAAAAGGTTCCATTTAAAGGGTTTAAAAGAGGGCAGACTCACACAATCAAGTGTTATGTTATTGTCTCTCCTTAGCTGCTTCAGAGTCTTTTGGGTTACTCTCCAGGCAACTTTATTTAAACTTCTTTTTTTGTGTATGTGTGTGTTGTAATGCAGTATTTTTGTTCTATATTTTATCCTACTAGATATAGCTCTGAATTGAACTGAAACTATTGCTACCAATGGGGAAACAATAGTTGCCCTTCATCTGGGAAAACCGTTATGAGCTGGAGATGCTCTTTTACTGAGCAGATGGCAGAGTGATAGCAGCTTCCACTTCAAACATGAGCAAGCACAGGGTGCATGTGGGCAGAAGGTTTCATTGTATATGATTTTATGAAGGCTTGGATATATGAGTGAGAGAAGGTAGAAAGAGTACTAGAGCAGTGAGAGGGGGCTGTATTTAAAGCATCAGATGAAGCCACAAAGTCCTTGGCAGTCTAGTCCAGAGGAAAAGCCAAAAAATCCCCCTGAATTGAATGTCAACTAGAAAGAAGATTGGCACTGTGTAAAGAAAATATCTCCCTTTACCTCAATTTCTGCTGTGTTCAAGGCAAGTCTGTTTTTATGTTTTCATTTTGGCTTTTTGTTGTTGTTGTTAGCAGACAGAATTGCATGAGATACTTGGTTCTATCATAAATTTCTCAGCCTAATCCAAACAAACGGCAGGAGTCCTGAGTTGGCTAATGAATACTGTCAAAAAAGATTATCGGTAATATGAGTTCTGTGAATTTGCTCTCACATCTTAGCGTTGCTGTAAGCAAAAATCTACACTTTCCTTGAGGCATTTTGTTTCCTAATAATAGGTAACGTTTTTCTGTAAAAGCCCTCATAGCCTTGCCTGGTTTGTACTGGGCCAAGAGAAGCCCTGAACTTGGCTGCTGAATGGCCATGGTGCACTCGAACTCGTTTAGTGGCAGACTGTGTTGAACAGCTACTGCACCACTAATAGAAGCCAGAGCACTTGTGACCTTATGCAGACATTGAAGCATGTTTACGTTAACACCTTTGTCTTATGGACATACTGTTACCTGACCCTCCTGGTCCTGGAACAGGCACCAACAGACTATCTAAAGTGAGTTTCTTAATCGGTAAAAGGTCTTCCCATCAGTAGTGGAATTCATACAACCTGGTGGCCTCAGGATGGGGATCTCATGTCATTGTATGCGTCTGTTCCTCCTACCTCACAGTATCTTGTTTTTCTGGCTGTTTCCCTTCAGCTTTTATGAAATGACATCTGCTTGCAGCATCTCTGATTTCCCCCCCCCGCCCCCCCCCCACCCCGCCCCGTGTGCCATCTAACACTTTTCCTTAGTAGGAGGGCTCTCTTGGATCAGTGCTATGAGAGATCCTGAACTACAGGAGCCCCAGGTAGCTAGCTAGTCTGTGTGTATTGGTATGGACCAGAAGTGCAGTGAGCGTGTATACTTTAAAGTATACTCTATGGAGCAGATGTCACAAAACTTGTAAGGAAATACAATTATTGAATGTGAAGAATGGACAAGCAGGATATAGTCCTTTGTGACTTCTTTTCTAGGAACAGCAAGCTAAAAATAACAAAGGAGAAGATGATGCTGAAAAAATAACAGGATGCTGCTCACCACTTCTAGTGACCCATCAGCTGACTCTCATGTGTTAGTGCAAACTGAATCAGTTCCTATTTGTTTGATGCAAGTATGAAGTGCCTTCTGTACTAGTTGTTTGTAGTGACAGACCTGTTTTTTTAAAGCGATGGCTTCGTAGAAAGGGCTGCGCTAGGTAGTACTCATGAGTTTTATATTTAGGCAACCAGGTCAAGTGTAAATACAATGACATGTCCACCAATTGACCAAGTAACCATTGTCCTTCTCTCTGGGCATCCCCTTCCTTCCCCCTCTGCATGCGTGTATTTCCTTCTCTTTTTTTCTGACGGTATCCTAAATTCATAATTCAGCTTCTTTATACCTCAAAGTAACTTTTAGCCTAGCTTGCTTTTTAACCTTTTTGTATTTGCATGTATGTGTGCAAATTCACAGCAGACATTACCAGCGAATCTGTGCCTCCCCTTTCTGAAGACAGTGTCTCATTTGTATCATGACTTTGCCCCCAGGAATTCTCACCCTGTGTATGTATGTCTCTGCTGTCAGCTCAAACACGGTCTATTAGCGGCAGGGAGCTTTTTACCCTGGAGTGCTCTTTTGGTGTCCTACAGTATTCTAAATAACATCAACCTGCAGTTTGTCTGTCCATGTTTGGCTCTGTGGCATATGAAATGTTAAGGCCCATTAAGTTTTTGCAGCAATTTTTGCTGGAAGTGGTCTTGGGTATTTTAAGCAATATAGGGATGGGTATAAATAGAGTGGCATTTTGAAGTTTTGTTTCATTTAAACTCTCATCTCAACTGAATTACAGTGAAACTGTAGCAAAACATTTCTTCTAATTGTTAAGTAGTTCAGAAGCAGACCTTGATTTTAAATGAGATTTGCAACATATGACAGTTCACAAAACAGCCTTACTTGGGGTGAGGTGTAGACTCTACCGGTAATCTTCCTGTAGCGTGCACAAAATTAAATCATTGGTTTTGAAACCTTTAGAAACATAAACTTTTAGATCAGAAATTATCTTCCACAAAAGACTGAGGCTTTTGTTTGAAAATAGTAAGACTATAAAAAAACACCCAGAGCATAGGTTTTTTTTTCTTCAGTTTATCTTGCCTTGTAGGAATCATGTAGCCTTTCCCACTTCCTTTGCAATTTCTGTCTCTTACTAAGTATTTTCAAACCAGTGAAGTTTTGGAACAACTTTTAGAACAATGATGATGAAAAGCAGTGTGGTGAAGTTGGAAGGGCCGCCTACCAAAGTCAACTCATTTAAGATGACATCTTCAGAGTTCAGCTCCTGTGCTTGCCTCATATTTGGGCAGATGAAGTGCTTCTATAGTAGGAAAATACTTGCTGTCAGTTAACAAAATATTTCAGTCATGAAAGTTCCTGGTTGGGGCTTACAAGGCTACCCAATTGGCAGCGAGTTGGTCTTTGCCTTCTGAAATAGTTGAGTTTGCTTACTCGCTGGATGGCTTTTTTATTATAAACTCAAGCCTTTGTGAGGGAGAGCTTTCCTGAAATATGGTCTGAAATATGTACACAATTTAATACTGTGTTTTACCCGTAGGCTGCTTTCCTTTCCCCTTAATGAATTCTGTTCATGTGCATTAATGTGACACCTGTATCTAAATACTTTGGAACTCTGGGGGAAATATGATCAAATGGATAGTGAAAAAGCAAGATCTGTAGATTTGGCCCAAACCTTGCCCTTGCTCAACACTTGCTTTCTGTACCATAGGCTTGTCTTGAGGACAGGATACAGAAGGGAAAATACTGGAACCGTGTGCATCTTTGACTAAAGTTGAAGGGAAGAAATGTAAACTGAAAATATATATGTTTTAAGGGTATCATATCCTTGTTTTTTCTATACAGAATGCATTTGAGGTAATTTACTCTTATCTCAAGTAATGTGAAGTATGTGAAAGGGAAATGAAAGGGTATTCATTTTGCAACTTGTTATCTTTTATCTACCAACAATATCTAAGGGTTCCTCTGAACAAGTGAAGTGTTAAGTGGTTCAGAAGCCTTACTTGCTCTCCATTTGCTAGGTAGATATAATTTGAGTATTTATGTGAGGAATATTATCCTGCATGATAGATTTGACCCTCCTTTTTACTGTTTGTTTACAAGTCAATAGTGTTACTATAAAGCCAGCATATCTTGGCCTTGGAAAATACAAACTGTGTTTTTAAGTTTTGTCTTCCGGCTGATAAACAACTGAGGGATAGTTCCCAGCAAATTTATAACAAGATGCTGTTTGAAATAAGTAATTTCAGACTCTGGGCCAAATTAAGTTCCAGTGAAGTGGATATAGAGTTTTGGCAGAAATGTGCAGGGTCTGTGATGGTTCTGGCACATTCAGTTACTCTGAATCTGGTATAGATGGGCACCAGGCAGAAACTTAGGAGCAGTTCATGACTCCAGATCATCATTCAGATTCAAAACAGTCACTGCTTTGGCCTGAATTCAAGCCACAAAGGTTGGGAAATTGAGGACCCAGGATCCCTTACACATCATCTATTTGGGATTGTTTGGATTCTGCTAAATTTCAGTGCAGAGGCAAACACTGCTGTTTCTTGCCAGTTGCAGTCTAGGGTACCAGACTAAGAGGTACAGCAGAGTTATGGGCTGACCTAAAGTGTTTGTCTTGTGTTTGAAGGCAGATCAGCCTTTAAATTCTATGGGTTGCAGGTTTGACTTTAGGAAATTTATTAGTCTTTTGACGGCTCTGTTTCTCAAGATGCTGAAAAAAAAAGGGAAGGCCTGCCATATAGGTTTAGATTAACATCAGCATGTGTCTGCAAATACCTGATTCTGGCCATCCTGGGAAGGGTGCCTGGGGTGCTTATTATGATTAAATCCAGCACAGACAGTGCAGAATGCCAAAACACGGCTTATGGTAGCTAACTAGGCTGCAGAAGAACTTGTGGGAATTAGAGTACGTTGCTAACGTGCTAGCTTTTGCTATGGGAGCAGATCATTCCCAAAGGCAGATTATGACAGTGCATCTTTAAGGCATGTAAATGGCTTTGAAATTTCTAATCCCAATCTGTGTGCTGCAGTTTAGTGCTATTTCAGGTTCAGCAGGATCACTAGTCGGAGCTTCTATGCACAGTGGTGAACAGTTACTGAAATGCGAGTGGGACTTCTATATTGAGGGTATGCAATCTAGTCCCAATTCTATTTAAATCACAAGATGGGAAATCAAGTGATGTGGCAAAGAGTAAAGTCTGCAGGAAGGGAAAAGGTCTTGTGTATCAGCAGATCAGATGAATCATCTTTGCTGTGGGACCTACTGTGGTAATGTGATTAATACCATCTAGTCTGAGAAATTGGTGCAGATGCATCTATTTTAAAGAAAAAGGGGAAAAAAATGTCTATCCCGCCATTATGTTTCTGAGCATTTTCTTTATTTTTTTTTTTTTTTTTTCTCATCCTGGACTCAGTTTGATGAATCTGATAGTAGTCCAAGCGTACCGAATTTGTGCATAGCAAGGAAGGAAGGGTTGGTATCTTGTTCACACAGCTGCAGTTTTTATTAAGTCCATGGGATTTAAATACAGCAAATAATGCTGCATGGATGCATGCCTTTACATTTTGTATTGCAGTGTCCCATATCATGGTATGCATTATATCCTTTGGATTTCTTGGCTTTCACTAGCAAATGGAACAGGGTGCTAGTGTGCCTAGCCCACAGTGCATGGCACATGACTTGCTCTTTCTTTACTTTTCAGAAGCTTAAGCAGAAATCGCTGTCTTGATGGTCTGCACTTTTGTATAGAGTACTGCTTTTGATTGTTATGTTTACAGAACTGGAGACTGTGAGAAAGTCCTGTGACCTGTCCACAAAAAAAAAAAAGACATGAAAAATTCTTTGGTGGCAATAGAGGCTGTATTCTGAAAGTAATGGAGTGGAAGCACTCTCCCTGCACTTGGGCAGTAATGACCTTTAAAGGAATGCTGAGTCACTTAATAGAAATGCTCTTTATAGGCTATGAAAAATGACATGGCACTTCATCCTCCTCTTGATTCACCAAATTTTAATTTACCAAAGGCAATTTACTACTTTTTTTTCACTCCCAGCATAAACATGTATAGGAGACAGTGTGCAGGAACTGGTCCCTCACCAAGGAACAAAGAGCCCCTGCAAGTGTTACTCATTCCTGACATCATACCTTCCTTCGAAATACAAGATGGTTTAGCTGTGCTTTCTCTAATGTAAGTGCTGTGGCATTAAAAGAAACTCTAATGCTTGCAGCTTGTTTTTCAGACATCTGATGACAGCAGAAAAGGCCAAGTTTATTTAATGTGTCTCTTGACAAATAATAAATCAGTTTGAGCTCTAACCCAGAAATGTAGTAAAGCTCCTTTACTTGGTGCCTTTGGAAGCAGAAATTCTCCATCCGTAAGCATGGAGGAGAAAATTTATGACTGCAATACTTCCCTTTTAATTTAAAAACCACCAGAGAAACAATATGAAGGGACAGTGAGACAATATTCTCCTCCTCCTTGCAGTCAATGGCAGCAAGCTTACCCAACTGCATTTTCTATTCCTACAAAAATACATATCCCATTGATAAGTGTATCCCTGAGTATCAGCACAGGCCAAGCATCTCCTTTCAGATCAGCTTCCAGTCCCTGTAGTGCTTTCTTGGTCATGCCTCAAGTTCAGACACCTGAAGAAAATTAGTGATGCAGGTGGCAAGTAAGTGAGATCTCCCTGGCTTTCACTTAGGGCCCTGTCTGCTAGGAAATGGTTGCTCCACTCCAGTGGGTGCTTGGTAGCCCTTAGGCCATGTGCATTCCTGGTGCTATGGTGAGTTCTTTAAAGAATTAGAAGACCAGTTGAATGAAGCTCATTAATAGCAGTCTTTCCACCTTTTCCCCGATGAAACACACAAAAGCTCTTGTTTTCCCTCTGAATATCTTACAGCAAGACTGCATGATGCCCTCAAACAACTTTCCCTAGGGAGAAGCTGAGACACAAAGAACTGCAAGTAATGTTCGTGGTGCCTGTTAATGTGCTTCAGGACAGTATTCATTTACTGTAGTGATAACGTTAAGAGAACCTGTGAGGAGCAGAGCAAAGGCATGGCTTGGATGCCACCTTTTCTTTGCACTAACTGGAGGGAACCTAATGGCTTATGGAGAATGCTGGGAGGAAGTAATGAATTTAAAAGCAGCATCGTTGCTCTTAACCAAGTAAGTTTAGATCTATGGCATGTTGGAGTGGCTGAGAAGCAGAGCTAATGGCTATATAAATAGGGTGATACTTAGATTGGTGACAGTGCTTTTAGACCAAACAGCTGAAAGAACTAAGGTTTAAACCTGGTTCCTTCTGTGTGGCAATATGTAATGATAAACCAACTCTACAACATGCTGAAATCCAGTAACCTTAAACAAAAGCTAAGCATATACCTTTTGAGATATTAAGCAGAAAGAAAAGGAGGCCTTGACAGAAGAAAAAGAAGTGAAAAAGCAAAAATAAGACACAAGAGAATAAAACCAGAAAGCATGAAACAAAAGCAAACCCAAATCCACTAATAAGAGAATTGTCAGACAGGGAAAGAAAAAGAGAACAAACAGAGCAGGACAGAAGTAATGAGACAGGGGGGAAATCGGATTCAAAACGAAATCTGGTAATAAAAGAACTGTCAGACATAAAATGAACCAATGTATGATAGAGAAAAAAGAGCTAAGAAGACAGCAAGGCAATCTTTGAAGAATTAAACCAGTTGTGGCCCCCAAAGGTAATTTGAAGAAAAGTTGATACTACTCCTGATTTCTTATGAAAAGCATACTCTAAGAAGCACATTTCTTTAATGCTCTAAGGAAAAAGATATTTTATTTTTTTTAAGTAAGTAGGTATGCAAAAGAAATCCGTGGTGTTTGCATTACTTTTACAACAGGACCGTTTTGTAGCTAAGGCTATGCTGAAAGCAGTTAAACTAATAAACTGTGATGGATCTTATGGTTTGTGTGCAGAATCTGGACATCTACACTTATCTGGGTTTCTTAACCTATCTGCATTAGTTTCCCTCATTTCTAAATATAGATTGTAAGATTTTATATGTGTATATATATATGTGTGTGTATATATATATATGTGTGTGTATATATATATAAAACACACACACGTCACTAAGACTGGAATGGAACAGAACTAAAAATATTTGTAAAGGCTTTGGTTGGAAGAAGCATTTTTTACCTTGCCAGACATTATAAATAATTTTAAATGTAGTGAAGATTTTGACAGTGGAAGCTACTGAGAGAATCTGACGTGAAAAGAAGTCAGTGGAGGAAGTGGATAATTTAACTCAGGCAGAATAAACTCTTTGACTTCAAGGGATCTAGGATTTTAAAGAAAGACTACAGTTTTGGTAGACTAGCTCAAGAAAACCAGAAGTCCACTTAAAATGGTTGTAATGTTGGGATTCTTAAAACTCGTTATGTCCAAAGATTATTATACAATAATAGATTAAATGCATGTGTTGGTAGCACAGTTTCTGGATATGTCCTGCCTGCTTCACAACCACTCCTTATTTAGTGGCAGCAGTCTTACTGATGGTTGCCTATAGAAGCAACAGCTTAATGCCCTGTGGAAACTCACCATGCCTTTACTCACTAGATCGG
>JAVSBS010016971.1:52079-66870 GCA_033124195.1 Coracias cyanogaster
TTAGGTAGGAGAGTTTCTGACTTTTTAATAAGTGCATTTCTTAGGGACCCCTTTACTCTATATCTGCAGGGAAAAAACTGTTGACTAAGATTTAGAAAACACCATAGCAAATTGGATCATTGCATAGGTAGCATCAGGATACAGGCATTCACAGGACTGTAAAAGCCAGACATCCCTTCCCTGGTGTCTGAGTCTAGTCAGTGCCCTTCTCAGGCAATGTAAGGTCATTTTCTCTCACCATGTGGACAAGCTTCTGGGGAAGCCCTCTGCTTCTGTGTAGGACTTTAACAGTCAGGCTGCAAGTGTACCAAACCATTTTGTTTGGGATGGAAAAAGCTTGAACAGGTGGTCAATTAACTACCTACCCAGAATAGTTGCATGCATGGTTGCTAACTCTTAGGAGAAATACTTTGTCTTAGAAACAAAACCACTCAACTGTAATGAGAGAAATCTTTATTAACCAGACTGAAGTTGCTGAATGGCATCTCTTGCCTTCTCGGACTGATGTGACAAAACCTAACACTGCAACCAGGAAGCACAGCCCTGGTCTGTGTTGGTGGTGCTGTAGTGCTGTTCCCTCTGAAAGGTCCCCAATAATCTCATAAGGCACACTGGGGCTGTACTTGCACAGTGTTGAGCAGAGAGCTGCCTGCTCCATAGAATGGACAAAGTGCTTGCTAAAATTTGCAATTCACTCATTTCATGTGTACGTTGCTATCAATGTCTATTCTTTCAGTCTACCTTTAATCAATGCTCCATAGGAAGGAGACTGTTCTGACATGTCGGGGACCTGAGATAAATGGATCCCTCTGACTCTTCAGGAGTGTGCGTTTCTGTGGTTGGGTCACTGTTGTGGTTTAACCCGAATGTGTTACTAATGATTAACACAAATGGCTGGGCAGAGGGGCCAGGCTGCAGATCACTTGTGTTACTCCTCCAGTCAGGCTATACTCTTGCTGCTCACATAGAACTACAGCTAATACAGTGAATACAATTATGGATAAATGCTGCTGCTGATCCAGTTAACAGTTAATATTATTTGCTTTTATATTTTATCCTGTACCTCTTGATGTCAAGAGGTTAAAGTTTTAACTCTTACTCCATGACTTTCTAAAAATGCTGTGAACTTACCATCTGCTGAAAAGGTTCAAAGCACAGCTGGCCAATTTTCTACCAGTGTTAATCAAAATTTTTCTGTCATTGAAATTTGCTGTAACCAAAACAGCAAAAGTGTTGGGAGTGGCCCACCGCATGTTGTTACTAGCAATCTGTTAAGTGTCATTTGTGTTGAAATACAGAGTCATTTACCTTTTGCATTCCTTTGCAAACAGTTATTATTGCTGCTTGGTTATTTTAGATACTGACTTTAATGTATTTCTTTCCTGGTATGGGAGTGTAATCTTTGTAACACAATGTGCCACAAACCAAAAAACAACAGACAAAAAAAGCTCAGTATGAAGATGGGACCTTTCAAAAAAATCTACCTATAGGCTATAGCTGACTGCAGCTGCCATTGAAGATTCAGTTTTGGAAGTGCTATGGCTATGAAAGGCTTTTCATTTGGTGGGAGAAGGATTTCTGTTCTGTCTGTGGAGTGATAAGCAGTGATGGCAGAAAAGCTGAGGCAAAAAATTCCGGGCAATTAACAGCAAAACACTATTTGACTATAAAAAGAAAATTTAAAAATAGGGTATTCTTTTTCAGTTGTAGAAGCTGAGGAGACTGGGTACTGTTGATGTTTAAAAACGTGCATTTTACACAAGAGTGCTAAGGTAACAAGAGTAGATTCACTTCACTCAAGTAAAAACCAGACAATTCAGAAAGTGTTATGAAAAAGGTGTTTGTCATACAACTGCAGGGAAACCAGAAGGAAATGAAAAGCCAGGCTTCTGTGAAAGATCGGATGTTCCCACTCCTGGGAACAGAATCTGTAAGGATTTTAAAATTACAGATTGACAATTCCTTATCCAAAGAACACATTTAAAAAACTCAGTTTGTAAAATTGAAAGTGAGATTTGTATAGGAAATAGTCAAGAAAGCTAGTCATCTTAGACTGAGTAGGGTTCTGTGAAGGAGTTAGTCATAGCAGAAACTATTTTGAGTTTACCAAAGTAGAAGCAAATCCCCAGGCCGTATTAGTGGGAAAAATATTTAGGTGACATTTTATTAGCTATAATCAAAAGCAACAAGGGCTAAAAAGATGCCTCAGCAGCTTAGTTGGAGCTCTGTATTTGAGTTGAAGCGTTGTTTGTTTTCAAAGACCCAAAATATGATCCAGGCTTGCAACAAGGATGCTATTCCATTCAGTGCAGGTGGGCCTACGAAGGACAGCACTCAACTAAGAGCAGTGCAGCCTTTTAAACAGATAATCGTGTTGCTGATGAGAACATTTTGAGAGCCTTAAAGCTGTTGCAAAACACTGGAAATTGTACCACAGAGTTCAAGCAATATAGTCTACTCCTGTGAAATTGCTATACACAGAGCATGGGCCGATCAATGAAGCTGTGGCATTTCTTCCCGAGGGAAAGAGCTCTCCAGAGGCAAGCCATTGAGAACAAAACTAAATGCCAGTTAAATGAAAAGTATGAGAGCTGGAATTAAAGCAGGCTCTTCAGACAGAACACTGATGTAATGGCAGAGGAAGGAGGCTCACCGACAAGCAGCCACTTTTGTGCATATTCTAAGAAAGCTGCCAGTGGAAATGCTTTTAGGGTTCTGTGTCAAGAGGGAACATGTGGCAAACCTGAAGAGACAGTGGAGGGATACACCTGCAAGACAAACATTGGCAGGCCTCTCAGCGCTCTCAGATTTTGTGCTATCCAGGGAAAATATAAGATTCATGTGAGCAAAGTTACTACCGCATTTGAGTTATAAGAAGTGAGTTATATTTCTTTACCTTCCAAGTAACAAATCCAGACTAGCTATGTGTGTTGGTATACTGTTTCCTCACTACAGTGAGCACCTAAGTCCAGTGAGGAGTTAGAATCCAGGTGTGCTGTGCCTTCAGTCAGCGGCTAGACAGTGATTTTGCCCAATGACAGTTTAGAAAATGTGGAGAGTCCTAGAAATATAAGGTTGGTTTAATACACCATTGCCTTACGTAAGATATTATTGATGAAACATGAAGAGCTGATTATTAGAGAGCTAGGAATCAAATCTTAAAGTGGAAGGCTTATTTTTTCAGCTTTCAGAAGGCTCTCTGAGGTCCAGAATGAAGGCACATATTTTGCCAATGTTTCTAGTCAGATGTTTCAAGACACTTCTGTACATCCTTAGAGTCCACAGTATGTCTGCAAATTGACAGACTCCTCCGTGCTTGTCCATCTGGTGGTCACTCTTTAAAACATTATGGGATAGCTGCAGTTGAGTAGCTTAGATCATACATATGCTATACTTGATATTTTTCCATTTATCTTATCTTTCAGTATAGTGAAATACAGTGGACTTATTTGTAGATTTAGATGCCTCACCTCACTAATCCATTCTAAATATAACTGAGTCCGGTTATTCTAGTTAGACTCTGAGTAGTAGGACACAATGACACTGCATTACCCAGCTAATACGGTAAAATGTAAAGATATTATGAAGTGATTACTAGACTAGACCCTTGGTTCTATAGTCTTCCAAGGATCTCAGTTAAGCCACTTGTAGTTCAGTATTATTTATGCTCATTTTCTTCCCCTTTTGCTTTCCCATATTTTCACTTAGTTATCACTGTCAAAATGTGACATTAGCCTACATATGCACTCAGGATCACCAGGGCAGAAATATTCAACTGAGTGTAAAACACATTCCAGCTTCACAGCAGAGACATGGATGCTGGGGTAATAGAAGTCTGAGAAGTGCAAGTATAAAATTCTCTCTACCTCCAAAAAAATCTCCTTTGCTGAATGTTATTGGAAATTGACTGCTATGTAGGCTGAAAGCCTGATTCAGTGTTCTTTGGTGAGAAAATTGAAGCAAGTTATCTCACCATCTGTGGTACTCGTGTGGACTCTTCAGAGGAATGGCACAGTTGTTATCAATCAGATTGCTTTATCAAACAGACCTCTGTGCTATCTGAAGAGTGTGTTCACAGGACAAAATAGACAAAAATTATATAACATATTACTCTCCCCTTTTCCTTCCAAAAACGCTTGGTTCCTTGATTTACTGCTGTCCAGGAAGGCAGGTTTGCTGAATTCATGTGTGTAAAACACTTGAGATGCATGTTGTGTGCAATACCCTCACAAAATGCTTTCACTCGATGCCTCCCAGCAGTTGTACAAACCAGAAATGTAAGTCTGCAGGTTGTGTTCTTTAAGACAGCTTTCTCAGTCTTCTGGGCTGAGGTATAAGCAGACAGCATTTCCAGAATGTGCCAAACCAATCAGGAGCAGACATTTTCCTACCCATTAAATGGGTTTTTTTAAAGATGCTCTCATTAAAACCTTAAACAAAAAAGTTAATTGAACAATATCAGATTCTTGCATACTTCTGTCGCTTTTCCTTTCTTTAAATTGAGTTCAACAATGGAAATCTTTCTCAAGCCAGCTAGCCAAAGCCTGGGAATGCAGAACAGTTGTCTCTAGTGAATCTTTTGTTTTTCTTTCATTAATTAAATATTCAACATTGTAGCATCCTCATTTCTCACTTGTTTGAACTGGATCAGCTTCCATTCTCAGAACATTTCAATGCACCAATGCATTAGTAATCGCATTGCTGCCTTGAGGATGTATTTAAGTGCATCCCTGGGAATAGAAGCTGTGTAGTTAATCCACACACATTGTGTATACCCAAATTTCAGGACATTTTTTTCTTTTGTTCATCTTCACTCAATCCCTGGCTTTTTGTATAAACCTCCCATGCACCCAAACTTCATGCAGTGTATTTTGCCCTTCATCTGTAGTGAGATGTCAAAATAGTATGATTGACTAACAATGTACTTTTGTCTATTTATCAGTTTGTAACTTTTACTATCGATCTAAAAGATAACACAGTCCAATAAAGAGCAATGACTTAATGAAAGCTCTAGTATATGCATCTTTTAGCCTCTCATTTAGTTCTTGAGATCTTAAAAACTTAATTATTGTGTAATCTTGAACTGAATTCTTTCCACACTGATGAAAATCAGGAACAGTTCAATTGACATGAACTGTAATACATCATATCAGCTGCTGTGTATGAAGAGAAAAATCAGGCTCTGTCAGTGGTTGTGGAATTATTTGTCTTATGTGATGTAACAAATATTAGCATTTTCCAGCTTTGTTGCATTAAAGCATCTTCTGAAGTAAATTTGAGACAAGCATGTATAATGGCATGTGGGCTTCTAACTTCAGCTAGTTGTGTCTGATGAAGTACTGAGAGAGTTTTCTAGTTTCTTTACAAAATCAGTGATAACTGTGTAGGCAAGTCTTTCTCCATGAGTGGTGATCAAATGTGCCCTTTGTCCTCCTTGCACACTCCTGCTCACTTGCTCTCTCTTGCTGTACACTTGGCATGCAAGATGGCAAGTGATCTGTCAAGTCTGGAGCTATGTGCATACACTGGACAGCCAGCAAAATGTCAAGCTGAACACTGAATAGCTGAGTTGTGCCTATCTGACCTCAAGTGTGGGTGCTGATTTACCTCTGAGATAAAAAAACTAGCTTAGCACTCTTTCTGGTTTTGTGAAAATTTGCAGATGCATACCTAAGTTACTAGGGGTAGAAAGGAGGGATAGCAGAGAGATAAGTCGTGTTCATGTTATTAACCAAAAAGCCCAACCCAAAACTAAGATATTAAAAAAACCCACCCAAAAAACTAATGTTACTGTGTTTTCAGCAGGGAGTTCTTGTATTGAAGATGTTTACTTCCTATAGATCTTACTTTTCATGTAACAGGGAGCTAGATAATGCTTATATACTTCCAACAGATGGAATTAAAATTGTGTAACATGCACTCATGTTTGGCAACAATTCTAGAAAAATCCTTTTTGACTTGAAAGGATTAAATTCTATCTTAGTTGTTTTAAAGTGTTTTGCTGCCCATGCTGTTACAACCGTGAATTCTTGCATGGCCCTGGATTTGTTATAGTATGTACTAAAGCCAGCACGCATACAGAATTAGAGAATTCCAGCCTGCTCAACTAAATAAGTTTCTAAGGGCCTTTGCTGTTACAGTGTACTTCAGTACTACAAAAAATTATTCAACACTTGGTAAGTTGAATCCTGTCTCACTGTTTCTTAAGGAATGAAGAAAAGCTCATAAATGCTTGTGAAGAACAGGTAGAGCATTGATGTTCTTGTCCTCAAGTTTGTAGATAAATGAGAAAAATCCATACTTTAAAAATTTTTCAGTCTATCTTATTGTTTATTTTAAAGTTGTGATGTGTAAGAACCACAAGGAAATAACTAGAAGAACGGTTACTATTTACATTTTATTGGAAATAATGCCAGTACAGCCATGGTGCTTATCTGCTTGCTCATATCTGCCTGTCCGTTTCTCTTCTCCAAATAACTTCTGCATTTCCTGACCATCTCAGAGCTACTTACATTCCTAAAAGTTCTATGAACATTAGTGACCATTTAGAAGAGGAAGATCCAAAAGAAGTTCCCAGGCAAAGGAAAGGCAAGCAGAGCTGAGCTGTAATACCACCCTGCTTGGCGGCAGCTGCCAGCTGATCAGCCCATGTATAATTTGTTAATAACCAGTGTGTCTGCTGTCTCTGGCCTGGGGAGAGTGTCTTAGAGGACGTGGTTTCATTATTTCCATTATTCATGGAACATCTTGTAATACTAAATGAAATACAAGCAGTGGGAAGATGGAAAACTCATCTCTGTTTGATCATAAACTGCAGAAACCTCCAGGGACTAGTGAGTATAATATTGCTTCACACTATTGCCTAGGCCCAGTGACAAACAGATAGTCCACAACTAGATGCAGATGAGAAGTCATCCATCTGTACTCTGACTGTCTTTGATCTGACATTACAATTAAGTAATTGCAAAGCGTGAGTGGTATATGTGTGCACACACATGCACATGCATACATAGATATCTCAGCTTTGGTACTTGTTTCTCTAATTTACAGTCCACATGAAAATTGAGAAGATGTCTTCCTTCCATTTGTAATGTTATCATTGCTGTTATATTCTGAACAAGCATACTGTTTGTAGTGATATGAAATCTTTCCTGTGAAACTGTCCTGTTTAAATATACTCCTCTTGTTTGAAATAAAAGACCCTTTTACTTCTGCCTTCATCAGATGTTAAAGAATAAGGTATCCTATTAATTCTGCTTGTAGGAATTCATTCTGCTCTCACAGGACTGTAAGTGCTTCTTAAACTGTACCTGTGTTAGGGGGTTATCCTTCTTTGTTCTCTTTGTTACTGTGTGCCAAACTGTTCTACTCCCAGAAAATGAAACATTGTCTACAATATTTTTATCACACTGTCTAAAAGTCCAGCCAGGAAAGAAGTTCATCAGGAAGGAACAAATTCAGAATCACAGAACAGTTTGAGTTGGAAGGGACCTTTAAACATAATCTAGTTCCAAACACCCTGCCATGGACAGGGACACCTTTCACTAGACCAGGTTGCTTAAATCCCCATCCAGTCTGGTCTTGAACACATCCAGGGAGGGGGCATTAATGAAAAGGGCCCTTCTCTGGGCAGCCAGTTCCAGAGCCTCACCACTGTCATAGTGAATAATTTCTTCCTTATATCTAATCTACTACTAACCTTTTTCAGTTTAAAACCATTACCTCTTGTCCTATCGCTATATGCCCTTGTAAAAAGTCCCTCTCCAGCTTTCCTGTAGCCACACGTCAGGTACTGGAAGGCTGCTGTAAGGTGTCCCTGGAGCCTTTTCTTCTCCAGACTGAACCACACCTACTCTCTCAGCCTTTCTTCATAGGAGAGCTGTTCCAGCCCTCTGACAGTTTTTGTGACCCTCCTCTGGACTTTCTCCAATAGGTCGATGTCCCATTTATGCTGGGAGCCCCAAACTTGAACACAGTACTCAAATAAAGGCCCGCTGTTTTACAACAGCAAAGAGTAACAGAAGGTTACTGGGTTTTAGGTCTGGTTTCCAGCTCTCCTACCACTTCTGCTTCTGTTGAAAGATGACTTAAGAAAAAAATCCATATGTCACCTCTGGATAATCAAAGGAGGAGAATATCAAAGAAAAAACACTGAGGATGTGAGTTTAAAAGAGAAGGATGAAAAGAGAGAGGTGTGAATAATGAGTTTCTTAACATCGTCTGCAAGCCCCAGTTTTGAGTTTCTTTATACTGACGAGTCTAAGTGCTATCAGCAATATGTGGCTCTTGCTGGAACAGTCTCTAGTGAGCTAGGATGTCTCTCAGGAGGAATGTTTGTTGTTTTTTTTTCCTTTTGACAAATTTAGGATCAGATTTTTGTAATGGCCACTTACCATACCTGCAGATTTCTGGATGCGTGCAGGCTCCTAGAGTCACTGTGTGTGTTACCAGTGGAGTCTGGACAGAGATTGATTTTTTCCACCCACCTTCTTTTGAGAAGAAGATATTTCTTCTCAAAAAGCAACTGTGCAACAAATAAGGTATTTTCAGATGCTTCTACATCTTTATGTGGCTTGCTCTCCATTCATCTGTTGGAGCCTCATGCTTAATAGCCTTGCTAATAAAAAAAGAAAATCAATTTCACTTCACTAGATTTCTCAGAGAGATAGCAGAAGTACAAGTGGTTGTTCTGGTGGAGTTTATTCTTGAAGCAGTGTTACAAAAGAACTCTGGGCCTTACTGAATGCCAGACCAAGTACTTCTGACTGGGGATCAAGGGCCATACCATGAGGTCCTTATTCCCCTGACCCTCTGATGTGCACATTTCATTTGAATTCAGCACATTTAGCATCTGCTAAATAGTCTGTCAGAAACAAGCAGTATTTCCCTAAGAAAATGTTCTTGCTTGGCACTATCAGCTGTCATAGAATTATGGCTAAAGCAGTGGTGTTTGTAATGTTCTGTTACTCAATACATTGTGCTACATAAGAGTTTAACTGGGGATTCAAGGAACGGGAGGAAGGTTCTTTCTCTGTCTTCTGTCCACCCATCCCTTGTTTAGCCACAGTATTATAAACGTACATCTGTTCAGTTTGACCTTTACTGAAGCCATGTGATGCATGTTTCTAGGTTTCTCGGGTCAGTGATCTGGCTTTGTTCTTCATAGTGTCGGTATTTAAAGCCTAGATGTTATAAAACACAGCACAGGAATCCTCACATGAGGGAACGCCATCGTACAGCAGAATGGTGCTTACAGGGTGTTCCTGGGAGTTTGTGTGTACATGGAAACAATTCTCTCCTCTCTTCAGCTCGTGAAGCAGAACATTTTGGTAGCCATTCACTTATCATAAAGAGGTTTTACGGGTAAGAGCTCCATCCATCACAACTGAAAATATTTTACAATTTATTAGACAGTGCAATGTGACAGAAAACACAGTGACTAATTTCCGTTGAAAATTTACATGTGAATACAAGATTCTAGTCCTGATTACTTCCCATTCATTGTTCAGTGAATGCTATTGCAGCCCTAAAGACCTTACAATTAAATTTGTAAACCTAGGAATCATATATGTATTTGGGACAGATCTAATAAGAATCTGTAGAAATTGATTTCACATGATTAAAAGGTGAGGAAAAATTGCAAACCAATGCTTAAGTGTTTTATTTCTCTTCCTTACTCTATGTATTTATTGCCAGATACTGCTTAGGGTTAAAAACTTGCCCAAGGCCATACAGTTTACCAGCAGAATAGGTTACAAAGGAAATGACTTGTAAGATGTGTTCTTCGTATGGGACTCCATTATTGGAGTGGCACAGTCCTCCTCACCTTCAAGTTCTAAAATTCAGAGACTTTTACTTATATCTACTTCTAATTTGTGTCATGTTAAGCATAATACAGATTGTATATAGCAACAACAATCTACATGGAGGTTTTTTTTTTTTTAAATCTTCTCCCTGCAGCACTCTAGGATGTCAGAGTTTCCATAAGATGATGTATTCCTAGTTAGAATTTAAGTCTGGTGACTGGAAGTTCAAGGTTCACATCTGCTTAGAATAATATTCCTGGACTATTGCCTATTAATTATTCTCCCACAATAGCTTTGCAAGCAAGTATCATGAGTCAGGATGATTTACACTTCCTTGAAATTAATCTAATTAATAGACAATTTTACTATTGTACTTTCTAAAAAGATGATAAAGTTCAACAATAATGGACTCAACTGTGGATTCTTCTATCTATTAATATCATTATAGATCAAATTTGGTGATCAAATTAAATCTTATATGAGTATTAAAAACCTTTGATGAAATGGTAATTTAAAAAAAAAAAAAAAATCATTCCAGTACTGTTGTAATTGTGCTGCATAGGAGGAGAGAATAAAATGAATCAAACTTAATTTATTCATTAGTAGACAATAGCATAATTTAAAAAATGAAATTTTACATTCTTAGTGATGTGATTACCTTACCTGATTTGAATCTTAGATAGTTTGAGTAACTGACAAATTTTGACCTGCTTTGCATTTTGATCAGATTGTTTTTCAATTTGTGCCTTAATGGACTATTATTATATCATTCCTTTCCCT
This sequence comes from Coracias cyanogaster, assembly GCA_033124195.1. NCBI lineage: Eukaryota > Metazoa > Chordata > Aves > Coraciiformes > Coraciidae > Coracias > Coracias cyanogaster. The sequence goes on from JAVSBS010016971.1 coordinate 62,666, forward strand.
CTGATGCAATTTTTAATGGGCTTTTAGTTCAGCTCATTGACCTTGTTGATTCTTAAGAACAGCTCTGTTTCACTTGTATTTGATTTACAGCGTGGTTCAAACAAGAGCAAATCATTTACCTCTATATAATAGAACAACAATATTTCACTCTAGTCAGCAGCATAGCCTGCTGTGGCACGTTTTTGCTGCAGATGGCAAAGGGTGTCTTTTAAAGTCATCGTCTTTTTGTTTTTGTTTTTTTTTTGCGGTCTAGGGGAGATTCTCTAGTGAGTTTGTGTACCAGGACTGGTTAATTGCTGTATCTTGTTTTTTGCAGTATAGTAGATTTGTCAAAACCTCTTTAATTCTCCTTTCTCCTTGGTCTTTGTACAGTAAAAATAGTCTAGAAATTTATCCATGATTTTTCTATACATAAATGTCATGTAGGCAATCTGTCCTGTGGTTAGAGAAGAGAGAGAAGGCTGAAATTTTTAAACAATGCAGAGCTTTCCTATAGATTTCAGTAGCCTTTTGATCATCAAAGGGAAATGCTTTGGGTGTAAGAGAAGAAGCTGCATTACTTTTCCATTTCTAATGAGCATCCAGCAACAAGAAGAAGAGACAAAAGTGAAAGATGAGCAGCAAATGTCTTTCTGTACTTAGTGTTATGTAAACGGACTTTATCATCCCCAGTTTTATGATGTCACAAAATCTCTTTTTCCTTTCTCTTTAAAGGGATGTGTCAGCTGCTCTCTCTCTGAGGTGATAGTATGAGGCTTTTAGGAGATGACAGCTCTGATGCTTAATAAAAAAAAAGGCAGAAAGATGAAATAAAATGTACATTAACATAGTAGTTTACTGCATCCTTTAATGTTCTGTACACTTTTACCCTCCAGTGGACAACATATGACCATCCTTAGTACAATCTTGGTCAAAATTTGAGAGGCTAAATAGTTTTGTGTGAAAATACCTTTTAACTGCTTAAAAGGATAGTGAATATTCTTATGTAAAGTCACCTGACTGTGGTAGGTTTGCTGTCATGGTACAGCCTGTGCATAATGTGTTTCATGGAATCACAGAATAGTAGGGGTTGGAAGGGACCTCTAGGGAACATGTAGTCCAACCCCCTGGCTAAAGCAGTTTTGCCTAGGGCAGGTTGCATAGGAACATGTCCAGGTGGATTTTGAAAGTCTCCGGAGAAGGACACTCCACAATCTCTCTGTGCAATCTATTGCAGTGCTCCATCACCCTCAAAGTAGAGAAGTTTTTATGTTGAGGTGGAACTTCCTGTATTCTAGTTTATGCCCATTACCTCTTGTCCTGTCATTGGGCACCACTGAAAAGAGTCTGGCCCCATCCTCTTGATGGCTGCCTTTTGATAAGCATTGATAAGATACCCTTTCAGTCTTTTCTTCTCCAGGCTAAACAGCCACAGGTCTCTCAGCCTTGCATTGTAAGAGAGATATTCTAGGCCTGTTAATAATCTTTGCAGCCCTCCATTGAACTCTCTTCAGTAGTTCCATGTCTTTCTTGAGCTCAGGAGCCCAGAACTGGATGCAGTACTCTAGATGTGACCTTACTAGGGCGGAGTAAAGAGGCAGAAGAACCTCCCTCAACCTGGTGGTCATACTCTTCTTAATGCACCCTAGCATAGTATCGGCCTCCTTGGCCACAAGGGCACATTGCTGGCTCATGGTTAATTTGTTGTCCACTAGGACTGCCAGGTCCTTCTCCACAGAGCTGCTTTCCAGCAGGCCAACCCCTAACCTGTACTGGTGCATGGGATTATTCCTCCCCAGATGCAGGCATCTACACTTGCCCTTGTTGAACTTCACGAGGCTCCAGTCTGTCCAGGTCTCATGAATGGCAGCACAGCCTTCCAATGTATCAGCCACTCCTCCTAGCTTTGTATCATCAGCAAACTTGCTGAGGGTGCATTCCATCCCTTCGTACAGGTCACTGATGAATATTTTGAACAAGACAGGACCCAGTACTGACCTCTGGGGAACTCTGCCAGCTACAGGTCTCCAACTAGACTCTGTGCCACTGATCACAATCCTCTGAGCTCTGTCATTCAGCCAGTTCTCAATCCACCTCACTGTCCATTCACCTAACCCACAGTTCCAAAGCTTACCTATGAGGATATTATGAATACTATGTTTCTTTGAGATACTTCCTAAGGAACGTGAGTTAAGGCTGGCCATTGCAAACTGTTTTTGAAGTAGTGTCTAAAGACTTAAAAATAGCCTGAGATGCTGTTTTCAAGACCCTTTTCTGTAACTTCTCTGTCAGAAAGGGGAGACCGTTTTCCAAAAATCTGTCCCTAAGCCCCAAGCAGCTGCTTCTGTCCTGTCTGGCATTACTGAGAACTGTGCTTTTCTGAAAGTCTTTTTGTAAAAGCTCTTTGGAAGTCCTTTGGCTCCTACAGTTAATGTCAGACGTATAATTACAGAAGACTCCAGGGATGTTCTGCAATGTCAAAAAAAAAAAAAAAATTAAGCCCTGGGAAACAAAGGAATCAGGAAGCCACTGTGCTTGATACACTGGCAGCTCATCAGCTGGAAACAAGTTCAGTAGGACTCATTATGGATATGCTGATCACTCACAAGATGATGAGGAATCTAAATAAAATGGAACTATGAAATACCTTAGTCCAGGTAATATTTATAGCTGATACATGCAGACTAGTAAGCCTTTTGAAAGACTGATTGCAATACCTATAGTCAATGGAGATGACCTGAAAGCAGAACAACAGTAGTTGAGAAACTAGTATAGCAGGAGAATGGAGGACCTGCTTACTGGAAGATGGAAGAAGATAGAAATCTGTTGTTTAGAGATCTGATTCTAGTCTGTTGAACATTTATTTAAATTAATACTGTCTAGGTAAATACATTATGAAAAGGTGGTGCACCCAGTAATCCCCAAAAGCACATTCTTTCCCTATAGAATTATATACTTCCAACTGTGTAATTCTTGCCATAGAGGGCACTTCATGGGGCCCAAGTGGAACAACAGTTTCTTTTCCTTAATACAGTATCTTTTTTCTTCATACACCACCAAACAAAATGTCTGGTCTCAGTAACAAAGGCTTAAAAATATTAACAGGACTGAAATACAGCAGCCTATGACTATTACAGCAACCACAGGAGTGGTATCATGCAAGAAAAACAAAAGCCAAACAACTACAGGAAAAAAGAGCACATGTACAGATCTGCAGAGGGAAAGTGACTCTCTTGTCAGAAAGATAAAGTATATTTATTATGATAAAAAGAAGAATTAATATGAGGTGAAAGATTTATGTTCTGGGAGGGAATCTAGGATGGAATTTGTCAGAGAGGCAGGAGCATATATAAATGAGGAATAGTTAAGTAAAAGATTCTTAAAAACAATCATGAAAGGAGAAACTGGCAGGAAGGTTTAAGACTTAAACAGGAAGCCGTGGCATAACTACAGGAAAAATATGGGATTAAAGAGTCAAAGATGGCAATATTTAAAGGTCAGTTAAAAAGGAGAATTTGGAAACAGTATCATTGTGTAGATAGAAGTCGCTGAAGCAGAGGCACTATCCAGCATAGCAAAATGGGGAATAGTGCATGAATTTTTTTGAGGGTTAGAGTATCTAAGAATGGTCAGAGGGTATAAAATTAGATGTTGTGGCACTCAATGAAGTAATAAACTTTCAGGCAAGAGGAAATGGAGTAAGACCAAGTGAAATTTGACTGGTGACATTTGTGGTGAATGCTGAATATCTAAGAATGAGAAATTGAAAATATCAGGATTTAATGTCTTGGAACATGAACATCTGAAGTTGGATCTTCTAGCCAAAAAAGTTGTTGAAGTCCTAACAGACCTAGGGTTTAAACTGATTAAATCTATTTTCTAGCACTGTGGTGTTAGTTACATGTGCAGAAGCAAGGAAATCACAGAGAAATGTTCTGATTGCTCACATACTCTTTCTGATTTAATGAAACAAAGTACGAAAAAGGAAGGACATCATTTATTTTGGCATCTAAAATAAAATGAAAAATAATCAGCTGCTTAGTGATGTGCATTTTGTTCTTTTAACTTCTTCAGTAATCTGTGAATGTCACATTACATAACACTTACGATGAATAAACCTGGAAATGAAGTAAGTTAGGATAGATCTTTGTGTTCCTCCCCTAACTAGTGGACAACTTGTCTCACTAATCTATATAGCAGCGTTAAATTAAACAGCATTATTTGTT
>JAVSBS010016972.1:17390-28119 GCA_033124195.1 Coracias cyanogaster
GCTGCAAATATCCCCTGGCAAAGCTTTTCTGCACACACTGGGCTTCGTGTGCAGCTCCAAGGAGGGAGACCATGTGCTGGGAGCTGAGCATCAGCCCCTGGAATGGGCACGGGCTGGGAGCCCCTGGCCTCCCTCTCTGCACCGCTGTCCCAGGGAGTTTCTTTCTCCATGTGCCAAATCACTCGGGAGGAAAAGAAACATGGGTCTGGTGAAAATAACCTGCTCCTGGGATGGGTGAGTTTTGTTTCCAGGAGGATGGAGAGGGAAAAAGTTGGCTCCTTGTCTCACGCATACCCCAGGAGAGCCGTCAAATCCTCTTTTTTCCTGAAACTGGTGCTTTAGCCCAGACTCATCCTCCTTCTCATGTCATGGAGCATCCACCCCACACCCCCCACCCCACTGCACCTCTCCCCGAGGTGATGCCAGTTGCGTTATTGCTATTTATTAGCATCCAATGTTAGAAGAGCCTGGCGGTGCCTGGGAGTCCTGTCTTCTTGTCAGGAGCACTTGAATAACCCAAATGAAGAGGCTGACCTTGCCCTGGAAAGCTGCAGCCTGTCGGGAGGCTGTAAGTGGGTCAGGCAGCTGGTGAAACTGGGAAAATAATCCAGTTCACGCCGCTGGCAGCCCATCAGCAGGCAAAAAGCAAGCTCGACCTGCGCGCCCAGCTGCAGGAAGCAGCAAGGAGAAGGTACCAAGGGCACGGGTGGCTCTCACCAAACCAGCTTGACCAAGGAGCTGACTCTGGGGTGATGCTGGGGTCCCCAAAGGACCAGGGAAGCCCCAGAAGAGGTTCAGCTGCTCCACAGAAGATGGTGGGTGTGAAACCCTATGACCTGGAAAAAGTCCCAGCTGTGGATGACTGGAAATAGCAGAAGTCTCCAGGAAACGGCTGTGTTCCCGCATGGAGTGTCCAGTGCTCTGGTCCAGGCCCGAGCAGCTGTATTTTATTCCCTCTTACATCCTTTCCCCAGTAAAGTGGCTTCTGGACGTTGGCTCAGCAGCAGCACTCGGCGGTACCTGCCCCCCGCTCCCTTAGTGCACTCGAGAAGTGGGGGGATGAAAAGTGCTGGGCGGATGTAACAGCATCGCTGCAGATCCCTTCTACTCCGTTCAATCACTGCTTCATTTGCTCCTCCATTTAATTTGATCAAAACCTTCTGAAAACACATCATTCCTATTTAAAAAGAAAAAATAACACAATTTCTACCCTTTATTTTCATCAGTTCTTATGGCTTTAGGCAGGTACCGTTGGATGATTCAATCGCTGGTTGGACGAAGATGACATTTAATTAAGAAGGAAGGAAAAGGAAGCTAAAGAAAATAATCTATGCCTTCTGCTTTCTATATCAAGTGTGGAAAAACAGAGCTGGGGAGATTTTCTGTTGTGAAATGTGAGGTCTCATCTACAGTGTCAGCAACTTGGCTGCTTCGCAGCGATTCCTCCCCGTGATTGAGATCCAGCGTGGGCCACAATTCAGCCTCGTGTCTACTCATTTAATGACTGAGTCAGTGTGGAACGCTGCAGCCCATCCGTCTGTCCACCTGGTCTGTCTGTCCATCCTCTCCTACACCCTTCCCGTTTCTTTATCCTTCCACCTCAGTGATTTGGTTTATCCCAGGAAGGATCCCCAGGGTATCACCTGGGAAGTGTGGGTCTGTGTCAGCAGCTCCAGGAAATAACTGTGCTTCCATCGCTCTTTGGGCTTTTCCTCTGTGTTACGCTGAGCAGTGAGAGGAGATGAGGGGTAACGAAGCCAGTAATCGGGTTAGGAGTGGAAATCAGCTCCTCTTGTCCCTTCTTTATTTCTCCTTTATTTCTTTGCTCTGGCCCCAGAGCCGAGCCTGGCAGGAGGACAGGTAGGGATGGAGGACAGAAGATAGAGAAGGAAGAGGAGGTCAGGTAAGGATGGAGAAGGAGGACAGGTAGGGATGGAGGACAGAAGATAGAGAAGGAAGGGGAGGTCAGGTAAGGATGGAGAAGGACAGGTAGGGATGGAGGACAGCAAGTAGGGCTGGAGGAGGACAAGGGCAGGTAGGGATGGAGAAGGAGGACAGGTAGGACTGGAGGATAGTATGTAGGGATGGAGGAGGAGGAGGGCAGGTGAGGATGGAGGACAGCAGGTAGGGCTGGAGAAAGAGGAGGGCAGGCAGGGCACAAACATCTCAGCTCCACGATCTCTGCGAAGCTTCCTTTTGTTTTTTTCCCTTCTCAGCTTCAAAAGAAGAAAGGAAAATGTAAACCCCAACCTCAGGCATTTTAATTGCACTCTAAGCTTTAACATTTCAGGGGGAAGATAAAAACAAGCAGTGAAATTTTACAGTCGGGTAATGACGCCGGGAGCAGCGTGGCCAAATGAGGTTGTGAAGTTTATGGTGTGCTCTGCCAGCCGGGCTGCACTTGGGAAGGGCTGTGGAGCAGCAAAGGATGGAGGAACGAGGGTTCCATGCCCAGGGGCTCCTCCCCAGTGGGCAGGCACCCCCTCCTTGCCCGTGAGCCTCCAGCAGAATGGGGCGACCGGAGACAAGACAAGAAATTGCACCTCCTGAGTCTAGATCTCATTTAGATCTCCTCTCTCCATCCCATTTATCCTCTTTTTTTGCCTTTGTTTTTTGAAAATATTGCTCCTTGCTGCTGAGTTGCTCTGTGCCGGGGGCAGTGGCGAAATCTCATCCCTCTTCCTCTCCCTCTTTGTGCCCAGGTCCCGGCTGGCCGATTTCCACACCAACTGCCAAGCCTCCTTCCAGTCCCTGACGAGCTGCCCCGGGGACAACTACCAGGCGTGCCTGGGCTCCTACGCAGGGCTCATCGGTGAGTGCTGGGGGGTCGGGATGGGGAAGAGTCTCTCCCACCATGGCCCCTCATCCCTCTTCCTTCTCCTCGCCTGGGAGCAGGCTTCGACATGACGCCCAACTACGTCGACGCCAGCACCACCAGCATCACCATCTCACCCTGGTGCTCCTGCAAAGGCAGTGGCAACATGGAGGAGGAGTGTGAGAAGTTCCTCCGAGACTTCACGGAAAACCCCTGTCTTCGTAAGGCACTTCCCCGTCCCCACCCTCACCCTGCCCCATCACTACCAGCGTGCAACCGCCCATAAATGTCTCCTGCCCCCCTAGGAAATGCCATCCAAGCCTTCGGCAACGGCACTGATGTGAACCTCTCCCCCAAGAACCCCTCAGCCCCCATCACCCTACCACCGAAGACGGAGAAGAGCCCTGTTTTGCCAGATGACATCAATGACAGCAACACCATGTACGACACGAGCATCATCACCACCTGCACTTCCATCCAGGTAGGACCTGAGCCCGGTCGCTGCTGCAAACTGGGGGCACTGGTCTGGACCTTTGGTGGGTCCAGAAGATCAGCTGCAGCCTATGGGCAGCAAAAGGTCCTGCTCAGTGCAGGCATCTCGGTCTGGATGCAGGGTTTGTACCCAGGTGCCTGGCAGGATCCAGCCATCCCTGGTCACCGGGGGTCTGGGCACTGCCGGGGGGGCTGGCACAGAGACGGGAGGGATCCGTGTCCTGCCCATTGCCTTCCCTCACTCACAGCATCATTCCCTGCTTGGAAAAAGCTGCCCAAAGCCCAACTTCTCCTGCCCCTGGCTCCTTTGGGATGAAAACAGCGTGAATTCCATGTGGTTTTGGGAAACCTGAAAAATACCTATTTTCCCACGTTGCGCTGGGCTTGTAGGTTCACACTTTGCTGCTTCAGTGGTAAGATGCTGGAGGAGAGGAGAGGGCCGGGGGGACCATGGCCAGGGGGTATCAGGGTGTAGGCAGGGTCCTTGGCAGGGGGCATGACGGGAGCAAACCCGGGGCTGGGATGAAGATGCCCAAATTCTCATTTGCATCCTCTCCAGCTTCAGGCAGGAGCCCAGCAAAGCCCCTGTGCTGCTTGGAGAGAAGGGACAAGCCCTTTTTATCTCTTCTCACCTTTCATGAAGCTCTTCTTGCTTCCACAGCATCTGTGGGCTTTGAGTCAGGGTCTCCAAAGCCCAGCGAAGGGCTGCAGGCATCACCTCATGCCCCTGCAGGGCGGGTCCCAGGAGAATCTGGGGACCCCAAACCCTGGGGTGTGCCCTGGGTGCACACACCTGCCCTCAACCTTCCTCCTTTCTCCTCTCCAGGAGCACGGACCGAAGCTAAACAAGTCCAAAGAGCAGAGCTTGTGCTACTCAGAGGTACGTTTGAGGCAGGGGGGAGCGTGGGGAGGGGGATCCCAAGACGAGGAGCTGCTTCCTGTTGGAAATAGCTTGGGAAGGACGTACCAGACAAGCACCATGCTGGGAACCACTGTCTGGAGGGTGAAAATAGGTGTTTTCCAAGGTTGCATGGTTTTGTCCCAAAAGAGCCTTCCTGAAACGCTGCTCTCCCCCCATCCACAGACCCAGCTGACCACGGACATCATGCCAGACCAGAAGACCTTTGTGGACCAGAAGGCAGGTGGCAGCCGACACTGGGCGGGCCGGATCCTGCCCGTCGTGCCCATCGTCCTGCTGCTGCTGGGCTTATAGAAGGGTGAGGAAGGCAGCGGCCGGCGGGACGGGGACACTCACACAAGCTCGCTCTTGCCTCTGCTCCTACTGCGGCAACAGGGAAAGGAAGGACCCGGAGACAGAACCACCGGGAACGCTGAGCCCCGGCCCACCAGCCGGCACGAGGACCCTCAGAACGCTGGGAAACTTTGGTGGTTTTCTTCCTTGTTTTCATTTTCCCCTTTTTTTTTTTTGGTCTTTTATGGTGCGTTGGGTTTCTTCTCTAAAGCAGAAGCCCACGGCTTGTGGTGAAACCTCTCCATGTGCCATGCAACAGAGGATCCAGAGCTGTGAGCGGCACTGGGGAGGGAAAATACACATCGAGCAGAGCTTTGGCAAAGATTATTTGCAGGAGCCATCAGCCTGGATGCGCTGGGGAGGCTGCAGGGACAGCGAGGTTTCCTCATCGGAGCATCCCGGAGCACGGACACGTCGTGGGGAGGCTCTTCTGCATCCTCCGATGGGACTTGCTCAAGCTCTTGACATTGTTACTGGGGTGGGGGTTTTTTTCCTTTCCTGTGGTCGGCGAGAGTTTTATGGTGGAAGAGAAAAGAAAGCACTACTCAAACGTTGTGAGGTTGTCCTGATGTTCTCGGTCTGTCACTTTGAGGGGGAGATTCTTTTTAACCTTTAATCTCCAGTTGAATTTGAGTTGGGATGGGGTCTGAGCTATGAGTGGTTGGAAACCTCTGTATGTTCCTCTCCACTCTCTTTCTTTTATATATACATATATAGTGTATGTATATACCGTTCACCTATACCTACATATATGTATGTATATACATAACCATATACATCAACGGTGTGGCTTTTTAAATTTCCTCTTTTTTTCCTTTCTTTTTTTCTAAAAAAAAAAGGCTCAAATGGCAGCAACAACTTAAAAGAAAATGTATTATTGTAAAGTTTATTTTTTTTAATAATGTCTATAATGGAAAAAAACAAAAAACAAAAAACAAAACCCAAACAAATAAACCAAGAACAACCAACCGCGGAACAAAGCGGCACGGAGAGCCGAGCACCTGCTTGTGTCCGGCCAAGCTCGGGAGGGGGGACATGGGGGCCCTTCAGCTGCAGAAACACAGGGATTTGGGTCAGGAGAAATATTCTGCAAAGCCGCAAATGATTCCCTGAGTGTTTTGCTCCAGGAGACAAGCAAACAAGCAAACGTTTCAAAGGAGCTGACATGTTCCCGTGTGGCAGGGGTTGGTTTTGAAGCACCAGCCCCTTCCCTTAACGTCTTTTTGTTGTTGTTTCTTTTTTTTTTCCCAAGCAACCTGACAGTGAAGCAAGATGTTGAGATCTGGGTCACGCAAAAAACACCCAAGTTTCTCGGATTTTTAGTATTTTCTTTGGTTTTTCACTTTGCCGCTCATGCCGGGGAGCAGAAATGTCAAGCCCCATCCAGGTCTGGCTGCGGAAAAGGGGATGGCAGGAGCAGCTCGGGGAGCGGGGCTGGCAGAAGCTGGGCTGAAGGACCGGCGAGGCTGGTTGTGGGCACTGGTGGAGGAAAGAGGGAGGGAGAGAGGGAGGAATATTCCCTTTTGCAGCACGGAAAAAGAAACACGTTTGATGTGGAAGTTGGCGCGGGGAAAATAAACATGTCACGTCTCTCGCAGGAGTCGCGTTGCAAACCCAGGCTGCTCTTTACCATATTCCTTCCTCGAACAGCCAGGAAAATGACAGCTCCGAACGAGAGAGCCAGATGTGCTGTGCAGGTTGGCACTGAAAAAAAAGGATCTTGGCTTGGAGGGCGATGTTCAAGGGGTTCTGCAGCCAACTGTGGGGCCCCTCAGGTGTGGGGTGAGGCCAGATCCTGGGTGCTCCCGGCCATCCTTCTGCTCCAGCCGTGGGTTTGATGTTTTGGCAGGGGCGTGTGGAGCCCCTGAGCACCAGCACCATGTTTCTTTAGGAAAGGGGCTGTAAAATACAGTGGAGATTGGGTTTCTTGGTGCTGGTTGAATTTTCTCTTTCTCTGAGAAGGCTGGAAATGCTCGAGCCCTTTCTGAAAGGAGTATGAACTCCTTTGCTAGGCAGAAACATCTCCATCCAGTATCTGATGCCACATCTGCTGCCCGCCGGGTACCTACACCCTATCCACAGGAGACGTCCAACCCACTCCCTGGAGCTCCTCAGGTCTTCCAGCTAAGGAGGCATCAGCAGAAAGCAAAGAGCTTCTCATGAGCCTGTGTTTGGAGCTGTCCCTTTGCTCTCATGGGTTCTGTGCCCTCCTCAAGCACCTGAGGCAGGGCAGTGCCTGGAGCTGCCGTCCCTGGAGCATCCCGGATCCCAGCTGTACTCCCCCAGCCAGGTCCGAGGCACAGAGATTGTGCTGGAGCTGCTGAACATTCCCACATTTGGGATGAAGGCATTAACTGTGCTGATGCATTTCCGCTTCATCCAGGTGCCTTGTACCTCAAGCTGCTGAAAGCAAAGCTCTGCAAGGTGGAAGTGCTGATCTTGGGGCTGGGGACACGGAGCCTAGAGATGCCAAATCCTCAGGAGTTATCATCCCGAAGCCTTGCTAAGACTTTCTCTCCAGACACAAAGCCTTTCCTGGAAGGAGGGCAAGGGGACGAGGCACAAGCTGCTTCTGAAATGCTTCTGGAAGATGCGACTTTCCTGCTGGCAGAAGCTACGTGGTGTAGATGAGGATTTCATTTGCATGGTGTTGTTTTGGGAATGGTTCTCTTTGAGGAGCAGAGCAGATGGATCTGTGTGGGTCTGGGGGATCTGCAGCCCTCCTCAGCCAGAGCCAAGCCTCATCTTGTCTGGATTTAGAAAGACCTCATACGCTGGAGGGATATTGGAGACCTTGGAGAGGCTCTCACAGGGCAGCGTGGACAATCCTGCTCCCAACTGCTGCAACCCACGTCCATGCCAGCTGGCGCGGTTGGGATGGGTCCTGTGTGCTGGACACGAGTGTGCAGGTAGTGGAGATGCTCTCGTGGGTTTTTGCCAGTTGCAGCTTCAGCATGACCAGAGGAACAGAAACCAGTCTGCAAAATCCACCCGTGGGCACAGCCCCGAGAAGCTCTATGGACCTGGTGGCTTCCAGATGCTTCAGCTGAGTGGCTCCAAGATTTGCACCTGATTGTAAACTGTGTGGGAGCAGGACTGCCTGGAAATGGGATTTTTCTTCTCTTTTTCCTCTGCTAACCCAGATGGAAGCAAGATACTGCAAGGAGCTGTCTGCCATGGCTTCCCAAGTCCTGGGGAATACCCTGCACCACTCATCCCATGTGCACCAGCTCCCTCCCTGCCCGATTCTGTGCTATCCCATGCCTGTGCCCATCCTCTCTTCACAGCTCTCCCTTCACTCCAACCCCCTTACAGAAGGCAAAAAAAAAAAGGAGGATTAAGGGCAGTTCATTTCCTAATAGCAAGTTTTCTGGTGCGCTGCTTTGGAGTTTGGTCACCTATGGTACAAGCTGTCGGATTTTGGCCCGTCTCTCACAACAAGGGCAGATGCAGCCACGTGGAAAGACTCTTCCAACATGAGAGGTGATTAGAAATAACCAGGGGGGCACCTTTGCCCTCTATAATTAATTTGATGTTCTCCTTTGGGCTTTAATGAGCACCCAGGGCAGGTGTTGCCTTCCTCCTCCTCCATTAAATAAGTTATCACCTTGGGGCTCTCCTGACACCTCCAGCTTTCCCGTGAGCAGATACTTTAGCCTCGTTAACTTTCCTGAGCTGCTTCACTTCACAAGAAACACTTCTTTCCCCCACCTATTGTGTCGCGTTTAATTTTAAAGGCATAAAAATAACCTCTTGCCGGTCGCGTGGTGATGAGCAGAGCTGCAGGACAGGGCTAGGGATGTGGATGGAGCTGAGATGCTCAAGTTTAGAAACCTCTTGATCTTTGAGCCCTGAAGTTCACTTGATGTTGTTCCAGCAGGGAGAGAAAAAGAAAAAGGAGGACACGGGAAACTGGTCCCTTTTGTTAGATAGGAACAATTCTGGTGAGGTACCAAACATCTCCTCAAATGACCCATCATCATTTTCTGTGATAATCTCACCAGAGGAGGAAGCCAGCAGGAGCCTTGGTGAGGTCTCCAACAAGGACAGGAAACCAGAATTGATTTATTTTCTTATCTTTAAGATTGTGAGTAAAGCCCTGCAGACTCTCACAGGTCCTGGGGACTCAGATGACCCTGTAAGATTTAAAGGACTTTGGGGAACATGTTGCCACACAGCAGAAAAACCAGGACCCTCTGCTTCATTCTGGGGGAGTGGCTGGAGAGGTGCTTGGGGGCTGGCACAGGGGGGCTCTGCCCTTGAGCCGTGTCCCAGCACTGCTGGGGACACCAGGAAGGCAAAGCGAGTTTGGACTCACTGGCTGCAGCCATCGTCCCCAAGTGCTGTCCCAGGAGAAGAAAGGCTCATGGAGTGACCAAGAAGGGCTTATGGGGTGACTGGGCTCAGATGGTGACCAAGAAGGGCTTATGGGATGACCAGGCTCAGATGGTGACCAAGAAGGGCTTATGGGGTGACCAAGAAGGGCTCAGCGGTGACCAAGAAGACCCCAGTCCTGCTTTCCATGATTTTTCTCATCAGTACCAGTGAGCTCTACTACCTCCCCTGTGGCAAAATAAAAGTTCATTTCAGTGACACCCCCTGACCTCAGCAGGCAATTAAGGAGGTGACTAACGAGCCCAGGGCTGCAGTGCTGGTGTGGGGCATTGCCCCATGTTGTCTCAGCTGCAGCGTTTCCATGAGGTGCTGGGCTGTAGGAACAGCCCTTTCTCTCAATTACCGCCCAAATGGCCTCATTCCAGCAACAATTAGCAGCCTCCAAGGGCCTCCTGTGTCCTGCCTTGCGCTTTCCTAATATAATTACCACAGTAAATGAACAATGAATTAAATCAAGGAGAAAGGCAGAGGGAGATGCTGGTTGTGTGTCGCTGCTGGGGGTCACTGCTCTGACTCTCCAGAGTTCGGGAATCTTCCCAGCTCCATCAAGGCTTTTCTTCTCCTTTGGGAAAGGGTTGTCAGCAGGGCTGGCTGGGGAGGAAACTCCCGGCTCCTGCATGAAGAGGTGAAGGTAAGCACCCAGGTAGGTCCCTGCTGTCATGGGGGTTGTAGCATGTGGTCCTCTGGAGACCACAGAGCTGCTCAAGGTTATGCAGCAGCAGCCCTGCACAGAGATGGTTTCCAAACGTCCATTATGATCAGAAACCAAATCCAGAGCTGGAGCAGGAGCCCAGCACAGGGAGAGCTGCCCAGGCTGCCTGCCACAGGGGCAGAGCAGGTAGCTTCAAGCCAGAGGTGGGTGGAGGGACATGTCACACCTCTGCTGTGGAAGGCGTCTTCAGCCCCTCAATGTCCTTCTTGGAGTGAGGGCCCCAAAACTGACCCCAGGATTTGAGGGGTGGCCTCTCCAGCGCCCAGTCCAGGGGGACAATCCCTGCCCTAGTTCTGCTGGCCATACTGGTGCTGGTCCAAGCCAGCATTCTGGTGGCCACCTGGGCACATGTATGCAGGAGATGTCCAAGCCTGGCTGTGCTCACTCCCTTTTCCAGGTGTTCCCATGCCCTCTGTGCTCAGGTGGTTGGTAACTCACCTCCCACCAAAAACTAACCCCTCATGCTTTCTCCAACATATTCTGAGTACATTAATTACAGGAAAGAAAAATGCCCGTGCTTCCAGTTACTGCACAGTAGTGAAAAATGACTGAGTGTAAAACATGCCTGCTAGATAATTAACTTCATAGATAATTTCTTCTTCATTTTGACTCAATTACTTCCTTGATATGAGAAAGTGCTGAAAACACTATTTTTTTTTTTTTGATGTTGCATAAAACAATAATTGAAGAAAACCACTAAAGCTCTCCCCGAGAGAGACTCTCCTTCCTTAGATAAAGGAGCCAGGGAATAAATTGTATTTAATTCTTGCTCTACAGTTGCAGGGTGCAGAGTGGCGGTTACACTCCTGTGCCTTGCATTTTGGGGAGGGAAGGAAAAATAGTTCTCTTTGGGTTTTTTGCAAGCCTGGCAGAGCCAGAGTGCAAACATCATGGTTATTGCCTGGAGAAAACACTGCCCTGGCAAATCATGGAATCATGGAGTGGTTGGGTTGGAAGGGACCTTTCAAGGTCATCTGGTCCAACCCCCCTGCAGGGAACAGGGACATCTGCAACTCGAGCAGGTTGCTCAGAGCCCCGGCCAACCTCACCTGCAATGGTGCCA
>JAVSBS010016973.1:0-26719 GCA_033124195.1 Coracias cyanogaster
TATTTGTTACACTTCTCTGTTTGTTTTCCTTGAACTTCAGAGGCTTTTCATGCACCCCAGAAATGTGTACTACACACTTGAGAAACACACAGGTAAAGGACCATAACTGTTACTTTTAAAAGCTAAAAAACGAATCCATGGTATTTTCTAGCACATTTAAGTTATGACTAGTTCATGTTAATATGCAAAGATCAAAACATAGCTCTCAAACCATAGCCTGTTCATACATTGATTTTCAAAGAACTGGTTGGCCTTGTCAAAACATTAATTTTACACTACCTAGCAGGGAGAAAATAATGACATTTGTAGAATGTCAATTGACATTTCATTTGCAGAAAGTCATACAGCATACAGATTAGCTCATGACACCTTAATTTAAGTAGCATTTTTCATATTCAAATCACGGTATGAAGCACTGTCAGTCACAGAGTCATTAGAATGACTCTGTAGGCAAATATCTCCATCTCCACCTACAACCATCCAGCTATCAAGTTACTACACCTTAAATCTGACAACTGTGATGCTTCTAGGATTATGCCCTAAAGCATTTCAGTGAAAGTGAGCCAGGCTAGCTCAAAAAAAAAAAAAAAAAAAAAAAAGGGATAAAACCCCCAAAATAAAATTAAGCATTTCATTCTAAGCACCCACCAGCAACCCAACTAAGCAAAATTGCTGGCACTCTGCACAACACTGATACACACACTCCTCTTTCACTTTGTTTGCTTTCGGTGACTGCTGTGAATATTTTAAGCCATGTTATTTGGACACAAAAACTAGGAAATAATGAAAACATTTGAACATCACTAATTACCTAGAAGTGAATTTTTGAAAAATGCAAAGGGGTTTTTTATAAATTTCTGCTTAAACTCTAAGACTAAATGCAATGAAGAAACATCAGTAACCCAGAGTCATCCACTGTCCTACACCATGAAGGACAAACTGAGACAAACTGGAAGCACCACACTAATACAAAGGGGAAAACTTTCCATAGAATTTAAAACAGTCTTTTCTTGTGAATACAATTTCACAAGAAGAGTACAAAGCCTTCTACACAGTAGAACATCAGACAAAAATTGAATCCAAGCCAGCAAAGTAAGATCATTAATATAATTTATGTCCTTCAAGTCTTACCTTGTCCTCCTAGATCTTGGTTATGAAGCTGCGTCAGTGCCCATTGGACCTGAACTGCAAGAGAAGGGAGAGCAATGCTTAGTACACATGAACTATTACAACTGATCAGTAAGAGATGTCAGCAACAGTTTCATTGCAGTTTCATTGATAAATTATTTATCATCAATACAATTAAAATTTAACTCTAATGGGAAAATTATTTGTCTACCTATATAGCATAGGAGGAAAAGGTGTTAAATTCATTCAGGCATCTAAAAACTTCTGTTGCTAGAACAGTGTTGGATTTCATACACTTTCAAAATGTCAAAGTTAGCAAGACTTTTCCCAAAGAGAAAAGGGTGACTCCTGTGTCTATACACAACAAAGTAGCCAAGGTTTTACTTCATATAAGACAATGGTGTTTGTAACGACAACGCAGACAAGGTCAAGACAAAACAACCCAGCACAGTACTTCATGTCTTGTGCCATCACTTGTATCCATGCAAAACGAACGCAAGTTCCTATCAAGACAAGAGGGATCAGCTTTGAACAAATACCTCTAGGCACAATTTGCAGCCTCCCTGAAACTGAGGAGGCCACACTACGTTACAGGGAAGTTAATGTCTTAAGCCCCAATACTAAGCACAATGAATAATTATCTTATTAGTAAACATGCTCAAGCCTGTCAGCACCATCAAAGTATAACGATTTCCAGATCATCTACAAAGGCTTCTCGTTTGTCTACAAACCTTTCCAATACTGTGTCAACAATAAACACAAACTACTTCTGCAGTTTCTATTCATGCTAAATTAAAATCCATGTGAAAACATGCACCTATCAATTCAGAGGATTATTCAAATAAAAACAGAGAAAAATCTGAGTAGTATGAGAAGTGAAATCCAGAGCTTAATAATTACAGATACAGCTCACTTTATTTTGACCAATCAGCTCTTAATAGTTTAGCCTAGTAAGAGAAAAGTCAATTAGTACTTCTTTAATAGACTAATCATTTTGCATTTAATTGTCATATCAATAATACTGGCATATCCCTACAGCAAAGTCAATAGTTATTACATCAACTAATTAAAATCTGAGTTAAAAGGTAACTCACTGAGTGCTCTATTCAGAAAATGCAAATACTTAGAACTGAAAACAAGTCTTCCTGGCAGGGGGGTAGGGGAGGTTCATTTTCTTTTGTGTCTCAACCAAAAACGTTGTGTAGCTCTCTCACAGTATTAGAAGTGACTTTTTGATTGGCATAATGAGAAGAACAGTAAAACAGATGGGTCTCCTCTGTAGTTGCACAAGATTCCCACTGGACAATACAAAATGCTGACAGATAACAAAAGAATTCCACACTTGTTATTCACTGCAGATTAAAATTTAAACATTATCTGAGCAAGCCAAGCATTTGAACCAATTTTCTTAGCTTGGCATTACAAAATACAATAACCTGAAACAGGAATTAATTGTTTGAGACTATAGGTCTATTAATCACCCCAGGAACAATATCCCCATTTACCATAAGGAGACCAGGAACACTATAAAGTTGCTACACATTCTCCTCCTCTTCATGAGTTTGAAAAAGCCTTTCCAGAAACACTGCTCTTAAGACGGTCTGGGGAGTTGTGTGTAAGAGTATTACACATATTACTTGCTGAAAAGAGTAGCCAAAGCAGACACAAAGAAAGATCAAATACTGTATCTTGTTGGACGTTTTTAGAATTATGCTGTTGAACAAGTTGTTTTACGTATTAAAAAAACCCCAAACCAACAAATCGAACCATAAGAGAGTATGGGGTTTGGTATCTGTATTAGTCAAAATTGCTGTTATTTTTTCTGTTTTCCTAGCAAATAAATAAATGAGATGTCGGATATCTGAAAATCTAGGATTTATGACTGAACTTAAAATTTATGGTAAAACTGAAAAACAAGAAGAGGCAAAACAGGTAGAAAACTTATTTCTATAAGGAGGGGAAATAAATTAATCAAAGAATAAGTATATTTAAATGCACCTGTTAAAAAAAAAAGTGGGAGAGGAAAAAGAGCAACAAACATTGCAGTAAGAGGAACAACGGCATGAAATAATTTCAGAGATGGATGATCAATGATGCTTTTGGGAATACAGTAGTTTGTGGAGATTAAAGGAAATTTTGAAGTGCCTGAGCTAAATAACACTGTATTTAAAGCTGAATAATACCCCAGATAAGAGCAGAAAAGCAGACGTTCTTCTCTGACTACAGCTGCCATCCAAAAATACACAATATTTTCACAGGTTCATTTATAAATAAATTATATAAATAATTGTACTGTGAGCTGATATACACTGTGCACAGATTCACTCACTGTGTATTCATAGCAAATACACCTCAAGCTGCAATTCTAGCCTGATCAGTTTTTAAATAAACATTTCTATAATTACCTGGGAGATAAAACACAAAATTGACCTTGACATAACATAAACCAGTCTCTTAATACAGTTGGTACACAGGAGAAAAAACCATTCTCAATAGCACACACCTTCAAACACATATGTTTTACATTAAATATTTTTATATATGGTTTAATGCAGATATGTAACATTAAATAAAATCCTATTGTGTTTATAGAATATAATTCTGGTCTGGTAAAGCCAACTTGATAAAAATAAAGCAAAACCATTGAGAGGCTGAGATGAAGGGAGAGGCAGGAGAACAAAAATATGTCATGAATGTCAGATTCTTAATGTTCTACAACACCCTTAAGTGTTACATCATCTCTAAAGGCGAAGAAAAGACATGTACAAACTAACAAGTACATACTTTTGCAAAAAGGATTTCTATGAAGGGAATTTTCATATTTCTAGTCCTTCAGGAGTATAAATATCTAACAATTTTAAACAGGATTTTTCTAAGTAACGTTGATGGCATTACAGCCTTCATGTTTACGTATCTATACATGCATTCACATACACACACATACAAACTAAAGTGCTGGTACGTCCTGTCCGGGTGGTTTATCATAAAAAATGAATAGGAAGAGAAAAAACATTTGTGCTCACTAGGAGAAAATACTGTCAATATTTCTCATGCAAAATCCACCAGTTTTCTCCCTGCAATACATCATACTGGTTTTATGGTTAAAATAGTTTGAAAGCCAGCCTAAAAAATACCATTACTGCAGTCCAGGAACAGATTGCTTACAGAAGGTGTGAAGTTACTATCATTAGAGATCTTTTAGGATTAGTTCTGCCAGCACCTCCTTGTGCTTTGATTCCATCTTGCATCAGGAGACAGACTAGACAGTCTCCTGAGGTCCCTTCCAAGGCAGTCGTTCTGCAGATCCACTTTTCTTCTCCATAATATGAACGCATAAGAGAAAGCAGAGAATGTGCAATGGGATTTTTATTAATAGCAAATAATACTTATGAAAATAGAATGCAGGGGGCCTAAATATTACCTCCGTGATTTGACTACTAAAGCACGATGCTTCAAAAGCAGGTAACCTCTTCCCTCATGACCTAGTAATATATTCAGAAAAACCTGCAAGAGCTAGAGATTTATTCCACTTCTAAGATGTGTAGTTTGTTGTATGAACCAACTACTGCACAATATATATTAGAATTAAACCCTGTCCACCTCTCCTGAAACTACTTCAGGAAATTCATATCCAAACTGTCTGCTGCAGTTAGGTTTTATGACAGAACTATTACAGAGAAATAAAGTGTCACTGGTGAAAGGAATGTCAAGCTGCTTTGAATTGGCTAAACAGCATCTGATGTCCTCAAGGATTATAGTGCATTATGACCCGGCCCTGCCAATCTGTTTAGCTTCTGACGCTTCACCATATGGGGTCAGAGCAGTGATTTCTCATATAATGCTAAATGACCTAGAAAAGCCTGTAGCATTTACATTGCAAACACTTACTAACATTGCAAAGACTGAAGCACAGATGAAAAAGCATTAACATATGTGTTTTGATAGAGTCTCATTATATTACTATATTTGACTATTCTTGTTTCTTAGTGGCTAGGATAACTAATTAAACGCCCATTTGTGTGTGTTTCACGTATGCATCTTTTAACAGATCTCAGTTAGAAAATGCACACAATGTTTCTGATACCACCTTGAGACTTGGGCAGTGTCATTTTTCACTGATCAGGTCATTTCATGGAAATCGTCATGGCTTGGTATGCCAGCAAAGCTCCTGGGCAAAACAAAGTGTCATGGTTTAACCCCAGCCTGCAACTAAGCATCATGCAGCTGCTCGCTCACTCCTCCCCGACACCAGGGGGACAGGGAGGAAAATAAGAAAGAAAAAAATAACCAACCAAACCTGTAGGTTAAGAAAAAAACATTTAATAATTGAAATAGAATAAAATATAATAATAATTGTAATGAAAAGGAAGATAAAAAGAGAGTGAGATAAAATCTAAGAAATGCAAGTGATGCACAGTGCAATTGCTCACCACCCGCTGATCGATGCCCAGCCAAGCCCTGAGCATCGACCCACTCCTCCAGGCCAAGTCCCTCCAGTTTGTATAATGGGCATAACATCATATGATATGGAATATCCCTTTGGCCAGTTTGGGTCCGTTTTCCTGGCTGTGTCCCCACCCAACTTCTTGTGCCTCTCCAGCCTTCCCACTGGCAAGGAGTGAAAAGATGAAAAATCCTTGACTTAGGATATACACTACTTAGCAACAACTAAAACATCAGTGTGTTATCAACAGTATTCTCATACTAAATCCAAAACACAGCACTGTAGCAGCTACCGGGAAGAAAATTACCTCTATCCCAGCCAAAACCAGGACACATAGATGGGGTGATAAAAGGAGAAACTCCTGTTCCAGTTTAAGAAAAGTATTCTGAAGCCAACAGCACAGTGAAATCGTCATTAAAAGTAAATAAAAATACTTTCTTGTGATGAGATCTGGTTTAGCCAAGCAAACAGCAAGGTACTTGTTCCAAGTCAACAAATTCTTCTTTTTTTGCATAAACTCTGCTGTTACAACTGTACAACATTTATATCTCTGAAGACAGAAACAAGTATGCTAAATTGAGCAAAAAAGAAAAAAAAAATCTTCCATCAAGTTTGCTGTATGAGTAGATGCAAAGAAACTGGAACAGTAGAGGAGCAAAGATGATTTCAATAAAGATGTATTCACGCATACTTTAAACATTCAAAACACATGGTTTCAATGGGAACGCTGGTCTAAAAATATCCAAGCTGCAGAACCATACATAAACAATGAACAGAAAGAGCTTTGAAAGTTAAAAGGTTTTATCAAGATTTTACTTCCTTTTCCAGGAGATAAATTGGTCTGTTTTCATGACTAACATACATAAACGTATATGTTAAAGTAACAGAAAAAATATAATCAAACATTGCATTCCTTGCAAACAAATGACGATGTTACTACTACAAAACACTACAAAGCTCCACATAAAAAACTCTCTTTCGGAATGTATGATTTCATCAGGAAGATGAACAATTAATGTGAGAGTTATGGGTAAGTAGAAAGCATAGAAGAGAAATAGGAGGGGTAAAGCAATGCAGGGGAAGGGGGAACAGATCAATAGGTTAACCATCTTCAGTAGTTATTTCCCAGTGCAACATGCTAGAGCATCTTAAATTAGCAGAAATGGCTCAAAGGATACAAAGGGGTATGTATTAAGCATCCAAGAAAGCAATTTTGATGTGTTTACAGGACTGTCAGAGGGAGCAATGTCAAATAATAAAGTGGATATGATTTGATTTTATAGACAATTATGGGCGCATGTTGAGTGCTGCATTCAGGAGCAGAGACCCAACCTCCATTATTGTTAATGGGAGCAGTGACTCCAGCTAGAATTGCAATTGTGTTAGAACTGTAACTGTTTGGCCTCCAACTACTAAAGCGCTGATGAACCAAAAATATATCGAGGACTTTTCAGATGTGGAGGCACTAGAAAGTCTACACCAGGTGAGTAAGGCACTTCAGCAGGGAAAGAAATTCTCAGCTCCTATTACAGTATTTCCTCTTCGAGGACTATGCCTCTTGCTAAGAAACAATTGCCTGCTTCTCTTTGTTCTCACTCTTACATTTTCCCTGCCCCTTCTACATCAAAAATGTAATAAAATTGAATTTGTTCACTAGTTTATAAATGTGCTGTACCACACATTCACCAAGCCTCACCATCAAACCACTACTTATCATCCACAAGTTTCCTTTCATACTTCTTTCTGGTTAAGGGAAAGGTTGACCAGAAAATAGGAATTCAATTTAGCTCACTATCTCCTCACTGACAATATTATATACTGGATGTTTTCACCTGTAATAAACAAGCTGCAGCTCAGGAGCTTCTCAAATATTTCTGTCTTCAGCATACCTTAATGATTTACTTCTAAGAATTAGACCAGCTGTCTCTGAAACACTATAAACTTTCATATCTAGAGTATCCCATGGCAAGGAGTTCCAAAGCTTTTACTGAAAATGTCACCCAAACTGTCTCAGGTCCACCCTCCAGCTCATTATTTTTGTGTAGGCCCAGATTTCCCAAGCTGACCATTTGACACATCAGGAGTATGCCTTAAGCCCCAAGCCAAGGAGCTCTTACTCTCTTTAGGGGCCATTCTATTTAGTGTAATTACTAACACTTTCCCTAAGGCAGAGCAGCGATTAAAGCACTTAACAAGGATCTGGAAGAACCTAATAAGTGGCATTTTTCCAATGGAAAATATATTTCATTGAATAATTCACATCCAGTTATGTTAAAGAGCAAGCTTACTCTCCAGCTTCTAGGACAGAGCAATGACCTTGCCCTCACCTTGAGGGAAATTCCACCTTTAAAGTCCACCTCCATTAGAAAGCGTACATACTGCCCTTGCTAATGGAAATAAAAGGCAAACCAGAGGCCAAAAGTTGCAGAATATTCCTGTGTTTGAAATTGTGAAAGAGACAGCTGTCTTTTAGTCCTCATGTTTACAAAACAGACTAAATACTGAATGGACTGAACCAACACCCTGCTGGATACTATATACAAGAACAGAAGATAACTTACAATGTTGATTGTATCATAAATAAATGCAAAGAAAACAGTAAAATCAACAACATACAAGTTGGTGGGTTCCTTTGAAGCAATGGGACAGGCCTATCAGACAACGCCTGCAATTCTTTGAAGGTCTGAATCAGTTGTTTGCTCAGCCGTTGATCCCTCGTATAGAGAAGAATTACCTAACACAATTCAGAGTTTACTGCTCAGGGACATGATGAAAGAAGTGATATAAAAGTCTTGTGTAGACTTGAGATTTCAAGGCAGTATGAGCAGTGGAATACGTGAGATCTACAGACTGAAGGACCACTTGGTACAACAAATGAGAGAGGCATTCACAAAACTGTCACAAAGACTCTTTGGCTCTATGTCTCTTTTTAGTCAAAATACAACAGTATTAAATATCTACCCATCATTCTTTTAAAAATTATAAACAGGAAAATTTAAATCATGGACTATTCCATTCTAGACCAAAAGGCAGCAGACAGACAAGTATATTTTCTTAACATTTACTTGTTCTGTTAATGAGACAAACTTTTCTCTATGAACAAGTCATTCTGTAGTATAAACAGCAATTTTTGTGAGGGGAAAATAAAACTTCATTAAGAACCACTTCTGTATTAACTAAAAAAATTTTTGCTGTAATCAATTTTCCTAGTGAAAGAGATGTTCACAAACAATATCTTGCCTTCATACTTCACATAACAATGCTGTACACTAGGAAAACAACTCACAGATGTCCAAAATACTCCGTTGCATTCCCAAATATTCAATAAACAAATTTCTGCTTGAATATAAGTTCATAGTATGAAAAATGGTCCAAATGTTAAGTGAAGTCAGTTCAGGTGACCTTGAAAACACCCATACCTACACAATATCCACCCATTTTTCTATACACTTTATGCATTTGAAAATACAAATGCACACACAAATCCACAATGTTTGTAAGTCTAATTTCCTTAGTCTCGTATTTCCAGGAAAATATCAGCAAACACAAATAACATTTAAAATAGCATTATTCACTGAGAGTGTACATAAACAAGTCAGCACCTATTCCAATGACAGGAGCGTAAATTGGTCGGAGCTTTGACAAAAGTCTGTCTAGACCTTTTCTTAAAAACAAGCACATCTAAAAAGATCAGAAGAGCTTTTAAGCTCAAGTGCCAGGTTTTTTGAAAATACACAACAGAACAGGTAATTTTTGGTATGGAGAGAACTGAGAATGACTGAGAGAGATCAGAAATAAAGGAGATTTGTAAACAAACATCTTCCTATTGCATCCTTGCAGGGTTTTCGCTTACTCTCAGGCTTGCTCTCAATCAAGCTATTCTTCAGAGCTTCCTAGCCTGCAGTAAGCTGTAACGCGCTCCATTATATCTCCAGGTAAAATGTTTCATGTGCTTCCTCAGAAGTCTCAGCCCCTGCTGCACTGTACATTTCCTACATGTTCACTTCTATTTCCTTCTTGCCCCAGGTTGCACACAAAGAGCTGATTTCTTCTTGAATATGTCCATGAGAAGGAGCAATCTAGTGCCAGGTGGCTCCATCTGACCTGAGGTCAGGAGAGGATAAGCAAGAGTTTTCTCTCTGCCCAGCCACAGCCTTTTAAATAATGTTACAATGTGCAACAGACTCTGACTATAATAATTTTACCACATACCTCTTCTAATAGTAATTCAGCCAGAAGGTATCTACAGCAAAGTAATATCTTAGGATTATAGGATCTAGTTCTAAACATAAATGTGTTATAGAAACTGATGCATTAGACAAGACTGGAGAAGTTCTGAGATTATGCAGAGGAACAGAAGGCCAGAGTGAGTAGGTGCCAAAAGACAGAACTTCAAAAAATTGGATAAAACCAGTATTAACTACATTACTCATATCTTACGAACAAATCAATTGAACAGTTGTGCACTTCGGTGAGACGTCAATTTTGAGCTCCTTTCTATCTTTCATGAGCTATTTTTTAAGCTTTTTAATACAAATTAGTTCTATAAAAATGCATACATAAAATCAACCCAAAGGAAAATCTTCCACTCAGAATTCTAGAATTATAGTACAATAACCATTCTTTCCCAGTGTTGTTTACTTGAAAAATATTTTTTTTTCTGTAAAATACAGTTCACATGGAAAGAAATAGGCAATTTCTGTGGTTCAAGTTCATCCAGTATATAGTGGTATTCCTTCCACTTTAAAAGGATACAGCCAAGGCCCATTTGATCCATTTATGCCACGTGTTACTACAGCATAGGTCACACAAACCCACTGGACATCTTTACACCTTTGCCTCTAACAGCAAGGTGCTTCATGAACACAAGCTGGCTTGAACCTAGGACAAGGCTCCACAGATCTGGACAAGCCCAGTTTTCCTAGGACCAGCCTGAGTTCCAGGAGAGTAATAGACAGTCACATTCGCTCTGGAAAAAACAGCAAACGCGCTACTGTGTAACAAAAAACATGAGCAATAAATCTGACAGGATGTGAAATTTTTCCTTTAGTGAAAGAGCAGAATGCATTTCATCCTTAAGTTACTCTTCACTGATGACAACAGTAGAGTAAAATATTACTAGTTGGAAACACAATTTGAGATCAGCTTGAGAAAGTCATCTAACTCCACCTGGCCCAATTGACATGCATTTAAATTTTATCCACTTAAGATGTTCTCAAGGAGCACTAGCTTCACTGAATGGATTTTGCTATAATCTGAGATTCCTTCCATTTCCTGAATCATATACAAGCTGAAACAGCTAGAATCATACAACAATGGGCAAGCCTGTTCAGCTCTATTGCATTATTTTTCATCTACTGATAGGAGCAAGCTACCAACTGTCTTGATCATTATTTTTATTTTCTGTCCTGTTATTTGTTTCATCTCTTTCTCTTCCTTTCTATCTTAGAATTCCACTGATTTTATTTGCCTAAATTTTGCACAGCCTACGGGAAGTGCACCAGCAGTAGAATATTTACAAATTACATTTACTTTTTGAAGCTCTTGCACTGTTAATAGTAGAAGAATCTCACCTCAAACTTTTTTCAGCATACTGATTAAAAACCTTTTGAGGGCGTAGAAGCAAAACCACCTTGCAACAAAATTATATTTCAAACGATTCTAACTTTGAGTTAAACAGTGAAGATATTTTCTTAATATAACATAATCTGACTCTGCTGGACAACACAGAGACAGCTATTAATAGGACAAGTCATTTTAGACAGCAAATGAAAGCTTTCAGGTCAGCATAGTGGCACTTTGAACTTGAAATTCCACAAATTCTGGCTTGTTATAAGGTCACCAGAAATGCTCACCACAATCCTATCAGCATCTTACCTGGGGCTGGCTGACATTAAAGACGGCAAAGTTACTCATGGAGCATAGAAGACGCTGTCATTTTGAACAGACTGCACTAATCTGCAATTATCTCTTGGGCCTTGATAGATGGAAGTTCTGAAGATATGCCTTTAAAAACTAATGCAGTGCTTTAAAATAAAAAGCCTTAGATACTTCGTCCTCTAGGCCTTGTTTGTCACAATGCCCAGTCTTTTCAAAGATATTCACACTCCCTTTTTGTCATCTCTAAAAGAGCTGGTAATATTTTGCTGTGTTCCCAGCTTTCACAGACCCGCTTTTGCTGGAAGGAGCAGGCCTTCAGATGCCTCTCCAGGTTGTTTCTCCTGCCCACAGGAATTACCTTATCAATGGTAATAATTTTGAGTTGATTTTCTTAAATCTGTCCCAGAATCTTTATTCTATTTTATTCTCTCACTACTTTAATGTTTATCTTTGTTCCTTACTTTTCTCAGCCTTTTTTTTTCCAGGTGTCTGTGCCCAGTGTTGGCTGCCGGGGGCCGCAGAGGCCTCTGTCAAGCAAGGCCAGGTCTGCCTCAAGCTGGACACAGCTGGTTCCAGCCAGTTCTGTGTGGTTCCAGCCAGTTCCCCAACAGCCCCACTACTGTTGGATCCTCTGGGAAAGCAATTTGGAGACAGGGAAAAAACCACTGCTCAGCAGTGAGGAGTGAGAGGAAATGAGAACCAGCCCTGGGGGCACCAGAGCCAGCGAGGGAGAAGAGGCTCCAGACTCCAGAGCAGGGACTCCCCTGCAGCCCATGGGGACAGCATGGGGGAACAGATTTCCTGAAGGAACTACCAACTGTGGAGGAGCCCAGATAGCTCTGGGAGCAGGTTCTCCAAACAGGACCCATGACCGACCTATGAAGGACTCATGCAGGAGCAGATTACACCAAAGGACTGCAGTCTGCAAGGTGTGCAACCCTTTCATTTCTAGACCCTCAGCCAATGTCAACTCATCACAAGAAGCCACACTTCATAGAATTAAATGCTTTGTTTCTTCTGTAGGCTGTAGTCTAGTGAGGAAAAGCAGTGAATTAAATTGTAGACAGTCATATCAGAGTGACAGTAGTGCATTATCACATGGGGTCTTTTTTTCTTCATAGGCCAAGACCACGAAGTCTTTTTACAGGTTTTGCCAA
This sequence comes from Coracias cyanogaster, assembly GCA_033124195.1. Lineage (NCBI taxonomy): Eukaryota > Metazoa > Chordata > Aves > Coraciiformes > Coraciidae > Coracias > Coracias cyanogaster. Next base: position 12,610 of record JAVSBS010016973.1, read on the forward strand.
AACACAACAGGAAGAATGTTCATACTATGGCTACTCTACAAGACGATGGCAAATTTGCACTGTAGTCATCACTATGTCATAACTATGATATCCATCAAGTGATCTAACAATCAGTTCTAGCACTTCTATTAGTGAGTACCTTGGTATTGTGCTTTAACACCCAAGAAAAATACAAGAACACACTTTAATCCTTTTTTTGTTTGTTTTTTGAAGAGATCTAAAGGACCTGTCCAACAAGAGGTCTGAATTACACATTTTCATCTCAGACTACCATATGTTCGGTTTCTCAATTTTCTAATCAGAAGTTTTGTTCTGCTCTCTTATGTTGGAAATAAACCTTGCTTTTCCTGGAATGTCTGGACATTAAGCAAATAGTACTTCTAAAGAAAAACTCAAATGTTTGGAAGTCCCCGGCCAGCAGTCACAAAGGTGTATGTAAGACTAAGCACATGAACACTGTCTGCTATGTCTTGCATTTGATGTGCATGCACTTCAGGGATTTTTGCCCTTCTAGCTATTGTCCAGGGAGTCACGATAAGGATATACAAGCTCTGTCCTCACTGAGGAAGATAAATATGAACAAGAGGAAAAAGGAATTGAACCAGAATCCCTCAAGTACTTCTGGGACTTCCTGACCCAAGCATGAAATAACCTAATAAGTAAAAGAGTTGTGCTCCTGATGTTGATATTAACCTCTAAAGTTCAAAAGAAAGAGGGCATTTCAGTGCAAGATTCTTATGCAGATTTCAGCTTTTGAGAACACAATACATAATCAGTGTCTAATTAACTGAAATTAAAGCAATTCTAAGAGGATGATTAAGTGTCTAGAGATTGACCTACTGTACAGGTGCATCTTTTCAGAATGATTATTGTCTTGCTCTGGTTACAAGGATGGGGTGCCTTAAAGAGGAAGTTGCTCAGCTTGTCCAATGTGGTAACAATCTCCATTCTTCTCTGTGCTATTGTCCTTTCATATTATAGAGGCTAACTTGTGAAAAGCTAGTTAGGATGAAAACAGTATTTTTGAGGTCAGTTTTGGAGTCTGAAACTAATGACACTATCAGAGTTTTTATACCAATGTCTGTTACAATGCCCAATATTGACTCAGTGCTTCCTTAAACACAAAGAAGTACATTAAGTTTATGGTGAGTTTTTAATCTGTAACCTCATTTCTGTTCCATTCCACTATTTAATTCTTGTTTACCCTATTATGCATTTCCTATTCAAATTCCTGTTCTGACACAGAAGGACCACAGTCTATCACTGACATTCTCAATGCCAGGAAAACATCAACAGCAGAAACAGTGAACAGCAGCTCATCTCCCAGAAAGATGCAAGATGATGCTTTCAAATCAGAAATAAAAAAGATATCGATACTCTCTTAATCAACATTTGTATTTCAAGAAGAACGGATATTTAATACTTCACTTTTTTTTTTTCCCGTGAAAGAAAGATAGTGACAAGGAAGACATAAAAACTGTGAATAAGTAGTTTAATATCTCAACAAAATATGTCAGTTATGATTCCCGGACTGGTAACCTGGACAGTGAATACTAATGAATCTGGAATACTTTTTTGTAGATTCCAACTTAATCAATTTTTCACTGAAGATAAATAAAATCGGAAATACTATTTACAAACCTATGAGTAAGTTGTCACAATGGGAGAAATCTCCTGGGAAGCTGACTTTGATTTGATACACAATTATGAAAAGATGAACAAAGATTTTTCAAGTTATTCTTTACGTTGAAGCTTGAGTGCATCTGTAATCTAAAAGTCTGGTATATTTTAAGGTAAGCTCTTCATGTTGTTGAGGGCTTTTTTTTCCTTGGTGGGGTTTGGGGTTTTGATTTCTTTTTGTTTGTTTTAATTTCATTTGGGGTTTGGTTTTTTTTGGTTTGGTTTTTTTTTTTGTGGAGTGGATGTTTACAATGTGATAAATACCTTGTATAAATTACTTTGCTAGCCTAGATAATAACTGAAGAAATCCATTCCCCTGTGGAAAACATGTCAGCTTCAGAATTATTATAATTTATCATCTGGCAGCATTTTAGAAAGTTGGGTTTGATATTCAAATGTCTGGTATGTGAGCACTTTTGCCCCTACTTCTAAGGCTTTAGAAGTGAGAAAATTTGGGAACATTAGCTATATGACGACAAAAAAAAAATGCTCACAATTTTGTACTGGATCCCTAAGAAGAAAAATAGTTACCAGAGACATTGGATTTGTTCAATATCTGTGCACTTCTTGCTGAAATGCGATCAACTGTTGATTTTCCATTATGAATATATTAGTAAACAGAAATAAGGCAAAGCTAATTTATTTTCATCAGGAGGACCATGATCCAAGCATGACTTCCTGGGTCATAAGAGAGTACTGCTTACATTCCATTCAATCCCTAAAACTTCAAATTTTAAAACTAATCTGTAAAACAAACAAGAGATCAGCAATAAGACCAAACCAACCAACTAATGGACCATCTCACCAAAAGACCAGAGGAAATATTCCACAGCTTTGGGAAAAACAAAAAACGCTACCAAGTTCTAGTACAGAAGTCACATTCCACTCTAATTTATGACTGAGAAAAGGAAATTACTTGTCCAAAATTAAAACAAGAATTCTAGAAAAATATGAACTGGCTGAAAACTAATTCAACAGCTGCAATGAACTGACTAGACAATGTGTATTATTTTATTTTGAGAGTACTTTTGAGACATTAACATTAGGGAAAAGAGATGGTAGACCTGTAAAATTTAAAGTAAACCTGACTTAGGAAAATAAATACGTTTATATCTTTATGGAAACCAGTAATTTCTGGAGAGACAAAAAAGTCTAAGAATCTAAGAACTTTCACTTGAATTCATGGTTTCACTTTGAAAATCATCTTAAAACATCAGAATTTGGCCCTCTAAATATAATTTATGAAGGCACAGGTTATTTCTGATATAATTTAAACCTGCCAGAAATAACAGACAATTTTACAGCTCAGGAACAAAAACAGACAGCAACAATAAAACTTACTGAGATATTGTTCCTATTTGACATAAAAATGCACTACAGAAACTGCATATCATTGAGAAGATTTGATTTAAATCCAGAAGTTTAAAAGAGGATTTAAAGTAATTTCTCACTTCCTATATGGATAGGCAGAAATGGCAAAGTGTAAATCTTCTAGCACCTTATTATTTTATGCTATATAGAAACAATTCTGTCAACAAGTCCTTTAGAAAGGAAAAGATTGCCAAAATGGGAGTCTGGGAAATAGCTTAGCACTTACTAGCAGAGTTAGTGTAAGGTCCTGTAAGAAATGTAAAATTAGCTGTAAATGGAGTTAAACACGTCTGAATCATTTGTTAGCAGTTTCACATAGATTCCTTCCCTTTCTAATAAGTTCTTACCAATTAATTATTTATTATTTGACTTCTTGTTATTAATCACTTGTCGCAATTGCAAGCTCCAACATGAATTTATCATTCAACATTACCTTAAAGCACTTTGGTGGGAAGTGCAAGTAATCCAGATTTCTCCGGCCCATTTTTACATCACTGGGCTGCTGTGTTCTGTCTAGGGCACAAAGATGCTTGTCTGAAAGCATCTGGAGAAATAGAACATTAATGTTTACTGAGTGTAATTATCAGTTGTGCATAGTTCAACAGAAACTCATTTTCCCTTGACTTTCAAAGTAGATATCACATCACCAGCACAAAGTGCTTTTAGCTAATTATTCAAAAGAATGTGCTATAAAAGCAGCTGCCTTTCTTGAGCAGCACAGTTGCAGCTCTATAACCGATTCTCTCTGACACAGGTACCATTACCCCATTTTAAGGGTTTAAGTCTGCAGTGGGTTTGGACATTGACTTTAGAACATGATAATAAATACATGTCACTCTCCAGGCGTGTTATCACAATTTCTAAAATCAGACACTGGATATAACAAACAATAGATCTGTGACTTTGGGGACGCATGGTTTAATTCTATCCTTTCACAGAAAAGCAAGGCGAAATTGTGTGGAAATACTATAAAAGCCTCTAAATAGAGTAGCAGGTATGGCAAACTGTAAGACCAAGGCTTTTCTAATAACATGAGAAATAAACAGAACATTAAGAAATAAATCACAGTGCTTTCCTTTGGCTTTAAATACAAACAAACAAACAAGAAGTGTTTAATTTAATTGCCATTGCAGAGATTCACTGCTATAGCACCAAGCGTGCTCTTCTTATGCTCTCCATACATATACACAAATCTTATGCCAGAGAAATGAACCATTACTTCTTGGCTTTGGGTTTCACCCCAAATTGCCTTCATTTGGATCTGTTTGCTTACAGTAAGACTAACAAGTAGCTCATCTGCACACACAGATATCACAAAACACTTAACATAGCCACAAATTCACTTAGAATCAATTAGCATACTTTCCATGGGAAAACAAAACCAAACTCAGAACATTTTTCAAACAGTAAAATGTTCACAACTTTCAGATGATTTAGCTTAATTTGTTTGCAACCAATGATTACCCTCTTCCACCCATCACTATTTCAATCACATTCAAAGTTGTGAGGTTATTTTCTAGAAATATGTAGTGAAACTGTATTAAAATAGGTGCAGATAATATTAGACTTTATTGGCAGCCTACGAGGAGGAAAAAATTAAAGCCAGAACATTGTTATCTTAACTACTATGAATGTAACTGGTCTAAAGTCAAATGACATTCACATATGTCCTCTTCATCAATCTGAAACACTCACTTCACTATTCTGTGTAACAACATTTGCTTGATTTAGACCTGGCCTGGACCTCTGAGCTCAGATTGACAGGGAAAACCTATTCCCATCCCCTCAAAACCATATTCATATTTCAGAATACTGTCAAGTCCCCCTGTCAGATCCAATCCTCCAGCGGATTTCAGAAATACAAGAATTTTTAAAATGGGTCCCTTCTTTGGGAAGAACATGCTCCATGTGCATGATCTATATTGGAGACCTACCCACTGCCTCCTGACTGTCCTCTGCTTCTGTGCTGCATGCTGTGCAAATGTTTCCCTCTGCTTATTTTTCAAGCGGCTTCTTAGAGCAGGGTAGATATTCCCTTGAGTGTATTTTATTTCTTTACCATCACTCTTTTCTATACAAACAACAGATTGCTCTGCTGCTGCCCTTTAAATTTAGAGAAGAAAAAGTCCCACACCACAGATGTCTGGTGATGGGAGGAAGCTTGCTTCTGCCACAAACTTCCTGGGAAGTCAAATAACTCGTCCTTCTCATTGTCCCTCTTCAGAGGATACAAACCTTCATTGTTCCTCTTATCCTGACGACGGTTCTTAGTCTAAGATTTACAGACCATTGTTAGAACGCAAGATATTCCTAAACACTCCTGAGCTAGCCTGCAAGTTCTCCTATGCTATTTTTATTAGCAGCACAATAATAGTATTACATAATTGTTTAGAAGAATTGAGAGTTACTGTGGTTAAACTTCCCATAGAAATGTACTTGCTCTACAGGAGAATGATAACAGACTAATCATAGCCCTATAGGCTCAGTACATACACCACAAATTGCATTGTCTAGATACAGTTTCATTGTTTGGGGTTTTTTTGTTTTAAAAAATATATATACTGGTTAAGAGAAGCAGAAGTAATACCTAAGTGAGTTAAATTAAGAGTAAAGTCACTTGCACCCTGGCAAGAACAAGAAGAGTGAAATATTTGGAGATTTCATAAAACTGAACTGTAAGAGGACTTCTAATAAGGCTGTGGGGGCCATTTCAACAAGTTAACAAAGAAAGAAAAACAAAAAAAAAAGACAAAAAAAAAAAAAAAGAGAAGAAGCATCTTAAAAAGTTTGTTTACAAAGGAAGCTTCCACCAGAGTAAGTCAGAGCAGAAAATTTAAGTTAAACTATTTCCAAAGTGACATAAAATAAACTGGAAGAGAAATAACTTCATCATTGTCAGTACTGCCAGTTAGCCTGGTTCAGGATGTGTGTACACACACATACGGCCCTAAATAAAAGGATCATCAAGGAGCATCTTAGGCATGCACATACATAACCAAGAAAAAGAAAAAACAAGGCCCACCTTCCCAGAATTTTGTTGGATACTTCCCCCTCATCTGGTGAGCCCTGTGTTTTTCTATTCAGTCTTTGAAAAGTTATTTCAGGAATAGCTTTTCTATCCTGAGTAAATCTCTCTTCCTCCCACAACCCTCCTCAACAGAATATAATAATAATCATCATCAAAATAATAATAATAATAGAAAATGAGGTTGGTCTTTTAAAATATTCTCCATTATTTCTACAATTTCTATTATAAATCAAACTAGAAATAGATTCTGGATTACAAATATTTTTAATTTTACTGATTCCCAAGACCAGTTCTTTCAACCATTTTAATGTCAGAGGTTTTTTGCTTGTTTCTAGATTTTAAACTATTCTAAACATAGGCAATTTCCTCAAACTTTTGATGAAACTAAAACCAAATACCCTTCTCCTTCCCTAAACCTGCTGCATGGAGAACCATAAGGTTTGAAAGATGTAATAAAGCAACAAGTAGTCAGAAAATAATCTGATGACTAGCAGCAGAGGAAAGGGGAAGCACAGAAATGAAATATTCACTATTAAAAACAAAAATACATATATCAGGGAACTAGAATGTAGTTCAATTACATGGGCTGCCAGTTATACATATAGAGAAATCTGCAGGCTCATGAAAAATTAGGTAGGATTAAGCAAATATGGTGTAATGCCACAACATATGGTGATATATGTCACCATATCAATGATCTGATTGAATTTTAATGATTCATTAACTAGCAAAAAAAAAAAAAACAAATCAATGTTAAAATTATATCTACTAACAGAAATTTAGAAGTCTTAAAAACACATTTTTCACATGGCCTCTCTGCAGGTTTAAAAGAATCTCTCTGGAATCATTTTTGATGCTGCATCTCTTGAGCAAATATTTATTATTTTTTTCCAATAACAACTATGAACAACTACCAAAAGGATACATCTTCTCCAGAATTGCAGTTTCTGACACATCAGAGAAAAAAGGATTTATACTTGCATACCTCTATCCTTCTCAGCCCTCTTTTGGGGTTCAGCAGAAAGCATGTTATATGAGAAATACAAGCCATCAGATTTCTGACACTTGACAGAGGACTTCTACCCGTTTTGCCCAGTAGTCCATTCAAAAGCACTTTATGCAGACGCAGCTCAGAGCTTAGTTCAAAGAGGCCACATAAAAAAAATTCTGTCACAGAAGCATCTGTTATTAAAGTCTGAGATTTGCAGAGAACACTAATAGTGTGAATGTTTTTTTCAAACATATACACAGAGACATTTTTAGCTGCAAATTCCCCAGAATCATGTAAAGCATAAATTAATTATTGAGGTTTTTTGTCTGAGCCACACTAGTCCTCCCCACACCTGAATTCCCATTCATCTGTCCCTCTGTCCAAGTTAACCTGTTCTAAAAGTTCACTCCTAAATGTGCAGATTAAAATTCAGTGTAACAAAGAGAGGCCACAGCGAAGAAATCCACAAGAAGTGACAGAATAGCCTGGAGAGCCAACTGCCTCTTGAAAATCCCAGAATGGAGAAGATTTCTCTCAAGCTGCAGAATTTCTCATTTATGTCAATTTTTTCTGTCCCTCCGAAGTCCAAAGATTACATATCTTCAGGACGAGCTACAAGGCAGGTACTCTCCTGCTTGTCAAAGCACCTTCCAGACAACATAGTAGTCTGCGTGAAGAAGCAGTAGCATCTTAAGGAGGAAGGATGACTCAGATCTGCAGATATCATTAAACAGTATCCAGCAAACAAGAAAAGTGAAGCAAAGTCTTCACAATCTTGAAAAACTTTTTTCTTTTTCCTGGACTATTCTTATTTGAATTCTTTGAATTTGTTTCTGTCACAATCTAGTCTTTAGGAACACAGTTTTAATATTTGCAGCAGTGCAGACATGCACAGTTTAGCAGTCAATAAAAACATTAGACTGACTGTTCTGGAGGTGTAACATCTCCAGCCTAACAAAATAGATGGTTAAAAAAGAAATCAAAGGGTGAAACTCCTGATTAATTTGCCAGAGAACATTAAACCTGTTCCAACAGAAGATTCTCAAACAGTGAGAACAAGCCATATTTCAGTTGCCAGTACTATTTAGTCATTAGTTTCCCCTCAAAGGCAAAAATGGAAAAACATGAATTTGCGCCAAATGTAACAGTTCTACTTTGTGACCTGAAGCCTTAAGACCAAAGAAAATATCAGTTGATACCAACAATAAGATATGGCTGGCTTTGGCCATCTTAAACACATACACTCAGACCCAAGTACTTTTGCATCTAATAATCCTATTTGAGTCCTCTAAATTTAATATGCCTTCATGTGATTCAAATCAGTTCCTCAGAAAAATCTTTCTCTTTGCTTACCTCCCCCTTTCACCCTGCCATCCCACCCATGTGTCCACCCCTGTTTCCCCCCACCATGTTTTCACAAGTGATGCCAGTTTTATGGAGGAAGACGACTGAATAAAGTTAACACACATATTGTTGTGCATAGCAAGACATCAAGCATCCCTTTGTTACAATAATACTACATGTATCTGACAAATTTTTTTTACCCTAAAATACTTCAGAAATAGTTAACCCAATAAAATAATAGTGTAAGACTGAAAGATTGAATCATTTCCAGAAGTTTCAACTATTTCATTGCCAATATCTTTCTGCTTTGGTTCATCAAAAGTATTGAGTAGCCTGCCAGAAACAGCTGCAAATTTGACAGGAAGGAGACACTCCAGGAAGACTGTTTCAAATCCCAAAAGGAGGGAGTAAGCAGTTTCATTCTACAATTATTTTCCTCTAGTTCTAAAACTAGTCTCTTCCCGGTTTTCAGAGAATTTTTCATAATGCCTTTCCTTCTCTAGAAGAAGTCAATGGCTTAGTCGATTTCCTATTTCAACACCCTTAACAGACATTGACTTTTTGAGTAACAAAAGCTTATTTAAACCTCTGGCTATGATTTCTCAAACTAGTAAAACTGTGGTCAGCAGCCCACACCACAAAAATAGCTTTTCTGCTTCCTTACCCTCTAACCACTTGGTGATCACAAGTCTGACAACCCTGCTATCTTCTTTTGCCTTGCTGTTCTCAGAGAGATGTTGGGTCAGAAAGTTAAAAAACATAAGAATTTTCTTTTTTATCATCAGTCGTCATATACCTCTGGGATTTAAGGGACATTAGCTACAAGCCATACTTTCACTACAGAGAAAGAGAAAAGGCAAACGTCAGAAATAGATGAAGTGATAGAATAAAAGCCACTAAAGTGCTTTGATGACAAAGGTTATGCAAGCGTGAAGGAACACTCATACACTTCTCATCAGTAGGGAGGAAGGGACTTTGAAGTACAATTTAATGGCCAAACAGAAGTCATGAACCGATTGAAAGTTTCAGTCTGGACACGAAATACAACAGTGACACAATGTTACCATATATCACTCCGGACAATACTCCAGAGTATAAAAGAAGAATCAGATAAAACATCAGACCTTCTAAAACATGCAAATTTCATCCCTCACCCTCAGACAACTCTGACTAAATACTCTAGAACCTTTTCCTCCAGCAAAGGAAGGCTCTCCTCTGCAATTTACTGATTCATAAGCAAGAACAATTCCGACACTGAAAAGCAAACAATACATGCCATATTAGTAGAATCTGGGAAAAAAGCAAAGGAATATTGTAAATATATCAAAAATTGATACTAGTATTTTTTAAAACCAGTTTTAATTAACAACGCATTCTTTATGCTGCTGTATCTCTCTAAAGACAAATCTAAAATGTGGAGAGCATACTGAAAAATGTAAAATAAATTAAAATTTGGTGTCTTACTCTACATATTTTTTCAAAATATTCAAAAGGAAAGTCTTGTTTTTTAAAACCAAAATTACTCATGTCTGTTTTCTTTAGGATATGACACTAGGCAACTGCTCGCTATCTACCATTTTCCTTCTGGGACAGGGTATTCTCTGCTCCTATGTCATACATATCTAGCAGTGCATACAAGACTCATATGATGGCTCTCCCTCCTCATGTGCAGCAAGAGCCTTTTTCCTGATCCAGATCTCCAGATGTGAAATGCAGGCAGAAGAAAACCCGAAGAAACCTCATACTCCCCAGACACATTCTCACCATGTCTCTCTGTTGCATCCCTGTAGTATGATCCTGTCTGCCTGAGACCATGCGGACCAGAGAAAGCCTCCAGAGTAACCCTAAAGCTGTCAGCAAGGCTTGTTCCATCGGTCTCTAAACCACCACTTAAGCATTAAGGTTTCAGAAACTACTAAAGAAATCTTTTCCCCCATTTAATGAAAATGTGAAAATACCACATGGAAGCCACTAAATCAAACACATAATTTGCTTACTCAACAACAGCATGGCAATGAAAAGTTTTTAATACATGTATATAAATATAAATAATGAGAGAAAAAGGACCTTTAAATCTTCCATAAAGTTCAATCTCTGCTCCTGTTCTCCAGAACCTGATTTATAAATCTAGTATTTAAATTTCACACAACTAACCTTCCATAAAAAGGAAACTGATCATATGAAAACAAAACAGAACAAAAACCAAAGCGACCAAACCTCAAAACTAAAACAGGTTGTTAAAGTGATTTTGGTCTCCCACATTTTTTGTTTCCTTTATGGTTGCAGTAGATTTTTTCTGTTATAGACAGGTCACGTTTCTAGAATTGGTTCCCTCAATAAAAATCACATTTATTCTCAAACAAAATTACATAAAAATCAAATGCAGATTATATCAACTTCTCTCCCAAATTATACCGTGAAATAATTTTGATGGATTTTTATAAATTTTTAAGTAATGTTTACTTCTGCAATGTAGCGATGGCTTATGACATTTCTTTGATCTACACTGAATTTTATCTATTTTTATTGTACTATAGAATGCACTTCGTTCATATATTGACATCTTTTGATGTACTGAAGTCTTCATATATTTTTATAATGCATCATACTTTTAAAAAATGGATAAACAAACATATGGAGAATATTTATATACTGTATGCAGCAGATCACAGGTAAATTCAGTCAGTTGTTCATGAATAATAGAGAGCAGAATTCTGACTGAAAACAACTTTGCATGTATCTGCAAGCATCTAAAACCAGCATTACTTATATCAGTAACCTGTGCTCTCAGATACAATCTCTATTTAAATTCTCATATAGGTATAGTCAGTCCCAACACATGTGACTTCATAGTTTTCCCTGAATATAAGACATACTTTTCTCCCTTTCTTCTACTCAGCACAGGAAATGTGAAAGGGACCACATCCACTGGCATTTCCACTTCTTCTCTGAAAGAGGCAGGAAAAAAAAAACTTAGTGTCAGCTATAAGTCTTGGAGAATAGGAGCAACGGATAAGCAGGATTTCTTTCTTCCCTGGCAGACTCCAAGTCTGTGCTCTCACACTGCGACATACACAGTTGTTCTTCACAGTGTACCTACAGCCCCATTCTGTACAGAAGATAAATCTTGCCCAAAGTTCAACAGTACTTCAGAGGGGAGCACTCCTTCACAGATCACTGGACCTAGGCCAGAAAAACATCCAGGTGAGCTTCTCATCTAACAAAAGAAGCGTCTGTTACAAAGAGTTTTGTTGGCAGAGGTGATTAAAAGCATCTCTGCCAGTGCCTGCTCAGTTGAGTCACCAGGGAAACGAACCCTTGACAGATGCCATCATCTCAGACACAAAACAGAACTCTTGCATTGGACTTGAAGCTTGAAGGAATGACAAAAATGGCAGCTCTCAAAGAAGTCTCAAACAAGTGGTCATCAGCAGGGCCGTACAAACACCTGGAACATGTGAGAAAATGGGGTACGCATCTTAGAAGTAGCACAAGGACAGGAAGCAGCCCTCTGAGAAAGCTTTTAAGATTCAAAGAGAAAAGGAAAGAACGTCAACAGTATCACGCAGCAAAAAAACTCAGGAGGCTGGACAGAACTGAAATAGTGGCAGATGTGTTTCCCCTTTCACGGCACGCATCAGGGTATCGGAGAAAAAGGGAGACTTTCTAGTATCCCAAAAGAGCATGCACACGTATCCACCAGAGAACGCACAAACTTTGAGAGTTTATTCCATAGTGGTGAAAAGATCAACACAGAACTATTAATAGATTATATTAGCATATGCACTTATACAAAATTCCATACATCCCATATAGCTTATTTACATGTGCTAAAAATAATTTAAAACACTGAAATCTTGAATCAAGCACCACACTGAATTTTAATGCGGCTTAATAACAGAGCTGAGAGCAAAGAGTTTTTTCGTACCTGTATGTAGCATCTTTTAAAGTAAACAAAGAATAAAGTTTCACAGGTTTTATATCACTTTTATGACCTGACCTTCTTCTCAATTGTGTTATCAAAATCTGCTGCTTCTCCTCCCCCTTTTCTTGATTAAATTATTAGTTACCATGGAAACAAAATATATTTCTGGTACAGACACCAATTTGCGACATTGACATTAATGTGAAATGTCTCCTCATTCTGTAGATATGCAGGGACAGCAGTGACCATGAAATATACTTCATGTTATACAGAGTTTGTGGTGACAAAGAATATTAACTTTGGATAATGTTGCAAAGGTGTGCAAATTATAAAATAAAATTTAAAAATAGTATTTTTAAATTTGAATAGATATGGGCTTCGATTCTATTGAGGAGGTGCTGCACCTTCCTCAATTCAAAGTTATTTAACAAACTAATCACTTTTGAAAAAGTAAATCACTACAAAGGAGGCATTGGGTGTCTCTTGGACCTCCAATGACAACAGAGTACATGGCTTTTTCATTTCAACTATTTCACAAAACCTGTCTGGCTGGTGAAAAGAAGTTGTCTGTAATGCCACCTCAGGAGACTTTAAGTGAGTAATCACATCTCTTTCATCAACTCCTCTCACTTGAAGATGTAAATGGCCCTCAGAAATACGGGGTGCAGAAGCACTCATGTCAACATTTACCCTCACAGGTATTCCTATGCAAATAAATGCATGCTACTAGATGTATGAGAGCTAGTCCCATGAGTAAGAATGTGCAAGCCTACCCCTTAATTAGAACAGAGCTTCCTGTCATTTAAAAACTATTTCATATGCAGATCCAGCAAGAGACGTCTAAATGAAATCATTTATTCCTGCGATTATTTCAACATGAAAAGGAATGTCAAAGTACGAAGCTATGACTGAAAACTGACATGGCTTTATGGGTGTAAATACTAGCCTGTATTTTCAGAATCATAACTGCATAAATACAGTACTTAGTTTAGTTTTTCTGGTAGGGGAAGGAAAAGAGAGCTAAAGATTGGGAAGGTATGAAAGAATATGGCAAAGAAGAAGATGACTCGTGGTTTGGATTAATTCAAGTCTCACAATTTTGGGTAGTTTTCTCAGGTTTACCATTTCTATCTTCCAAATTCTTTGTTTTACATTAGCTTGAATTATCAATTCATTTAGAATACTTTTCCTGTAACATATGTAAATGGAAACACTGGGAAAAGAGGAGCAGAAAGAAAGAAGTTAACATGAAATTTTTTAAAAAGCGCAAGTCCTACTGTTTCCTCAACATATTTCTTCAGAAGCTAAGAAAGTGAATTTCTCTAAAGAAATTAGAGACAGAGGAAATGCTGTGTGTAACCCAAGAACAGGATAAATGTGTGTGTGGATTGGAGATACCAAATAATTTATTTAGTTTTTTTAATAACACTTTTGGAAGAGCTTAGTCACTCAAAACCACACTTCCGCGTTGGCTTGTTTAAAGTGTAGGGAAGAATTAAATATATTTATTTACAGACATTTTTAATTATGGCTACAGCAAGTTTCCCATGAATAAGTTCCTTTAAGTTCTATGTTTGTTCTGTCACCTCATGTAAATCCCAACGTACCAGGAGCCCTCTGTTGCTGATACCCATAAGCTCATTAATGAAGAGAATCACGGATGACACACACTTCACTAAACCTCTTTTTTTCCCTCTTTCACAGAATCACAGAATCGTTATGGTTGGAAAGGACCTCCAGGGTCATCAAGTCCAACCTTTCTCCTAGCATC
>JAVSBS010016973.1:26819-68335 GCA_033124195.1 Coracias cyanogaster
ACTCAAGGTGTGGTCTCACAAGTGCCGAGTCCAGGGGCACAATCACCTCCCTACTCCTGCTGGTCACACCGTTTCTGGTACAGGCCAGGATGCCGTTGGCCTTCTTGGCCACCTGGGCACACTGCTGGCTCACGTTCAGCCGGCTGTCAACCAATACCCCCAGGTCCTTTTCCACCAGGCAGCTCTCCAGCCTCTTTGTTACTGTTGTTAATAGATAAATATCTACCTTCCCTTCCACTCTAGGCATTAAGCATGCATTATACAATTCATCCAAATACTCCTACCTATCTACGCCCTGCTTCACTGAATCTTGTTATATGGGCCTTCCATGAAAAAGTAAAGTGGCGATCACCCACACCTAGTTCTCTCTGCCATTTCCTTTCTGAAAGAGACAGTATCATAAAATGGGTAAAGACTTATAGAGACAGCTCAAGCACCCCTGCATTTGAAAGAAGACACTTGGAAGCTGCATAAGGCAGAGTGGCAAGTATGTGCCAACCTGCCAACACAACAGTAAGAGAGAAACATTAATACACAGAAGATCAGTGTCTGGACTTCACCTTAACCAGCATGAAGAAATCCTCTAGCACAGGCTGTCACATAAGAGGAGTCAGGAAATGTACATAATTTCCTTTACATGGTTTGATTAATTATCCAAAATGTGTGGCCTTTTGCAAATTAAAAGAAAACAGAAATTAAAACCAGTTGTTTTACTGAAGTATTGGACATGGTAAAACCTTTGACTATCCAGACAAATCCGTAATTAAACTTCCAAATTAAGATGGATTTTTGCAGCACTGTACATTATATTGGTTCTAACTCCTTCAGTAATCAACCAACAATTAAGAAAGAGGATTAAATGTGTAAGCTAGTACATACTAGCAACAACAGGCCTACACACATGGCACGTGGTTGCAAAAATGCAAGCACTTAAATAATGGCAGCTCAATATTCTTTTGCTCTTTAATGCAAAGTTACCAATGTTCAGCTGAAGCCCATTTTACTTGTGCATACGATCCTCACCCTGAAACTTGACCATCACTTTTCAGCAGGGTGATTATTTCAGCTGCTCTCTCCATCATTTGCTTACATTCACAGTGCAGCTGCATTCAAATTGTGACCAGGGTTAACTTGTTAATGGGATAATAATATCACAAGTGACTACCTATCCATGCCCTGATGTCTATCTCAGACCTGCAACCTAACAGAGTAAAGGTTTTTAGAGATGCTACAAAAATACCTTTAACTATTCAGCAGAAACTGTCTCTAGATGTTGTTAGAAGGGCATTTTAGAGTTTTTGCCTCCTTTTATAAGGAAAGACAGCAGACACAATCACACTGTTAAGTGCAAATTGGCAGTTTAAGCACCCATGACTGCTGGATGTCAGTCATACTTGATAACTTTCAAGCTGATTGACCGATTATAACCAATATGACAAAGGCACAGCTTCACAGACCATTAAATTCTTGATTGGGGTGGGTGGGCAGGGAAGGGACAGGGAATTAGCAGAGCAATAGAGACATAATATCAAGATTACTGTGCCTTGCCGCAGGAAAGGCTTCCATGTCAGCTTGATAGTTCTCTCTTCAACCAATCAACAATGAATTAACTGGAATTAATTAGGGTGTTTGTTATCTACTATTCAGCTAGAACATGGGAAGGTTTGAGAATGTTGTGGAAGAAGTAGCAATTGGAGGTGGGAGGAAATGCACAAGCCTGTTAACACTTCAGGAGAGCAAAGAAAATAAGGAATATGGTGTTAAAGTGTAAGAGACTAACGTAAAAACTGCAGGAAGTCCAAGGCCATTAGTTCTCCTTAGGCACAAATCAATTTTGTAATCATCTGCCCGCCAAGCACTCTGACAGCTATTTTCTTCTTGTAGAGAAAATCCTCTACAGAACCACATTACCAGCAGTATTTTCAAAACTAAGTTATGGGATAAAAATACCCTGATAAAAGATGTAGACATGTGCCATCATTATCTGTCACATGCCTATCTCATAATTTTCAAATTCCATCACCTATCACTTAATACCATGCTCTGCTAATCATCGTCAGTCTCAGGGCGACCAAGTTCAATGGGCAGCAAAATAATTTTTCCCTCAAGAATTAACGTAAAAAAGAGAGGATATGTGCAAGGACTTATGAAAGACACAAACTTGTACAAAAAGAGAGGGTATATACAGTAAGGAGGACAGAAGGCAGGAGCAGAATCATCAGGCTCAGCAGTCAGAGTAGATGCTGGTATTTCAAAAGCTGAAAAGCCAGTTCACCTACAAGACTGAAGCCTGATCACTCCTTCTCCCTCCCCCTTGTTAATCAATTTGTGTTCTTCAGA
Organism: Coracias cyanogaster; assembly: GCA_033124195.1. Lineage (NCBI taxonomy): Eukaryota > Metazoa > Chordata > Aves > Coraciiformes > Coraciidae > Coracias > Coracias cyanogaster. The sequence continues at coordinate 29,160 of JAVSBS010016973.1, forward strand.
GGAAGGCAATGATGACGACAATGAAGATGTAACTATGCGGGAAGACACAGCAAGAACACTCATGTTAATGGATTAACATGTCATTGATGAAGTGGCTGAGATATTACGGAACAATGATTCATTCCAAAAGAGCTAGACTCTGCCTTGGCCCACTGGGGATGCCATTCACAGGAGCCTGTGGATGAGTAGGGTATTACAGAGGTTTTGCAGGGAATAGACTCTGGAAGCTGGAGTCCCAAGAAAACACTGATGTGATAAGTGATGACAGGATGATCAGATAATACAGAAGCTGAGGAAGGGGGAACAATACTGAATGTGTTAATGCCGACGTTGCTGGAGAGAAGAGACACTGGCCAACAAACAACGTCTCTGTGCTTGTTTACCCCTCAGCTCTTCTCTCTGTTCACTCATAGCCAAACTGCTGCACTATATGAAGGATACAAAACCTCCTTTCCACTACGACTTTCCCCCATAAAAAAAAAAAAAAACACATAGGAGATGGAAAGATGTGAACAGACCTCCCAGCACATGCTTGGGCCTCTACATTGATCTATTCCTAAATATCTCTGTATATGGGGGCTCCTTTATACACCTCCTTTACCATTTGCTCTTTAAAAATTCTCAGATATTCCATAACTTGCGTTTCCATTTCAATGTTGATACACCCAAAATGAAGTCATTTCCACGTTGGATTAAGCTAGTTTATAAGGAGCTCAGTGGGGCAAATTTCCCTGGCAGGAATTCAGGTCAAGTTCAATTCCACTAAGAATGCTCAGTACTTGTGTATGAAATATTTATATGCGGATGAGGCATATATTTTGACACAAAGAGAACTAGATGTAGGCAAATATCTATGATCTGCCATCTTAAGTGGAGGAATAATAATTCCATTTCCTTTTGGACTATAGTCTGTTTGACAGCTCAAGTCTGGAATCCACAACACTTTGACATTAAGCCAAACTGTCACTCTGACATTTCTGTGTCTGAGAAATCCTGAATCTCACAGGTAAACTGTGAAAGCTGGGAAGCAGAGAGTGAAAGTGTGAGGCTCGTAACTTCGACAGTAGACAAACTCTGAAGAGTCACTTTGTATGACCTCTGCTTTCTTATAACTGGGGGCAGCATAAAGCTGGGAAAATAGGAAAGAAAAAAAATCCACAGAACTTTTTGCAGACAGAAGAAGCATATGTTCTACGAAGTAAAAAAAATTACTCATATGTGGTAGACTACATGAGCCAGACATTATTTAAAGTGAAATATACCATTTAAATCTAGATAAAAGCAGCAAGAAATATATTTATGTTGTCATTTTATACACTGTTCAGCAGGCAAGAAGAAACATTTTACAAGTCTGAATTTTCTCAGCTGATTTTTCTTTTGTACTGATAGGGAAGGAGAATGTATAGGGGCTTTCTTAAGGTCAAAAGAAGAACTGAGACCTCCTGGCCTCTATAATTACAATTCATTGATTTAAGCAAGGTGTTTATATCCTGGAAGCACATGTAATGCTGTTAACATTTACATAGTCAGATATATCTCATTAATATGAAACTCACACTCTCCATATTCCTCATTTCTCAAAAATAAAGAAAAATCACCCTTCTACTTCAGCATACACACTAGGAAAATTTTAGCACTTCAAAGGAGCTAATAAATGTGGCTCAAGAACACCTCAAGCCTAGAAGACAAATCACATGTCCTCTCAGAGCCCAAGTAAAGCTGAAGTTCCTCAGACAAAACAGAAGCACAAAAGCACATCTTATCTGGAGTGATTCTTTATCACCTCATTTATACAAAATCTTCTAGACACAAAATAGCTTCCACTGAAAAGTAAGGCTCAAGATATTTACTGGAAGCATTAAGGACTAGCACTTCAGGAGAGATATTTTTTCAAGTCAATTAATCCACTAAGAAAACATGTAAAATTTTGGGGAAAACACAACAAATCAGTGACTGGATTAAATGTTTCTTTTAAGCTATTTGTAAACATGATTTTATGTATCATATAAAACAAGGAAATATGACCACAGGCATTTCATGAAACACACCAGCATTTTGTGCTGGTGTAGGAAATCTCACCTAAGAATATCCAGAGAATGTTCACAAAGAAAGGAAAAGGTTTATCATCCTTTTATTAAATCTAGATAATTAGGCATAAAACCACAAAGCCCTCAAAGTCTTGCATGAAGACAGTGAAAGAATTTGGAACAGATTTCTACCTTGAATTTACAATCTGCTATTTGTAAAATAAGATTATTTTTCCTAAAAATTTTGACTAAAATTCTGAAACAACTATACCTGGTTTAAACAAACAAGGCAGTCTGATAGGAGTATATCCCTTCTTAAAGCTGTATTTTCTAGATTTGAATTAATAATTTCTTTTACTCCAAAAGGACAAGAGGCAACAAGCACAAAGTAAGACGCAAAATTCTATATGAACACAAGAAAATACTTTTCCTTTTTATCTTCTTCATTTTTTCCCCTTAATGTAAGTGCAGTCAAACGCTGGAATTAGTTCCCCAGAGATATACTCAAAATCTGACTGGGCACAGATATAGACAACATACTCTATCTGACCCTGCCTGAGCAGGGGGCTTGGACTTAAAGATCTTAAAAGGTCTCTTCACATCTTCGTGACTTTGTGAAACTTGTGATGATGCAGACATCAGTGATCCATTTACCACCTCTGATATTTTGGGCCTTTGAGCAATATATGGTGTATATGATTAGTATGATATCATGACTACAAACTGAATGCAGCTTCCTCAAAATTCCCAAGTTCCAAATCTTTCCAGTTGAATTCAGTTAAAAAAAGAAACAGAAAACCACCTGTATCCCAAGATGCACTCAGTTGTTCCAAGTATTTAATATTCTTCAACAGCATATGATTCTCAGTCTTCTGAAATGCACTCTAGGTCTCAGACATTTATCCCAAATTTGCAGAGAAATTTAGGGCCAATTTTGTAATCTTATTTTGCAAAGCATGTACATTTGCATAATCTTGTCCAAGTAATCTTCTACTTCCTACTAAAGATTTTGTATGCGGTGTTTGTACCTGAGTTGGCTTTTCACAGTACTATCACTCAGCCTTGAATTTTAAAGCCAGTTTATTCACCTAAGCAGTCTTACAATACACGTTCTACAGGGGAGAGAGTTGTCAGGCATGGAGGAGTAGAGTAACAAGTTAAATCAGCAGTACAAATAGGAGCAGTAGAACTACCTGCTTCAACAGTTTATATAATTGTATGATGGATGAGGAATAGAAGAGGCATATTTCCCTTAAGAAGCCATGGACAGTATCAGAGAAGACTAAAACCTGAAATTCTCCACTGATCAGGAGGACTAGTTCAGTTTCAGGATCCTCATGCCACTATCCCTCTGTCCTTCAGCATAACCTAAAGACCATCTCTGGTCTTTTCCTCTGGTAGAGGAAAAAATGCATAGAACAGTTCCAAGCTCATTAAATTCTTGGCCAGAATGGACAGAAATACCTGCGGATGAGTACTACTGGAGGAAGAACTTGACCTGGTGACCTTACATGAGCAGACACATACTTTACCAGTTCCCAGAGTTAGAATTTACAACGTGACCCAACCTGCTATTTCAGCAGCATCAACCAAGAACCTTGACTTGCAGACGAATGCATGGATCTTAATAGTAACAAGTTATCTCAGACAGTTCAACATGTTTATGCTCAAATATGTAAACCAAAAATATGTAACTACTCTTGCAAGATCAGCATTGAATTGACAATTTAAATTGCGTTCAAGAAGTTAAGGTCACAATGAAGGTTGGCAAAACTTTTTTAATGTTTTCCAGAGCTGACTATAGTGTGAAGAGACTCTGCTAGGCTGCCAAGCTGTAGAGCCGGTTTGGATTATTAGGAGTTGATAAAGAGTCCCATTTTTTTATTCCGGAAGTGTACGACAGGAACTGCCCTGCACCTTGTCACACTGCAGAGACTACTACTGCTGATAAAGTTGAAAAAACTGGTATTGAAACTGTTTCTAGACACACACGTATACTACACACACACAATCCACTGTAATGCCTTCAAATCAAAAAGGTATTACGAAAAGACCTATGTATTAGTAGCCTCAAAATTTTAAGATTTGTGTATTTTATTCACTGGAGAAAAATGTAAAATAGAATTGCTTGCATGCTATGCACTTTTCCACTTCGTTTGGAAATAGTACACTGATTTCTTTCCTAGCTCTCATGGAAGCAAGCTCTGTATCTTGAAATAACTTTCGGCATTGGACAGAACTGCATGCATTGGGTACACACATGATTATTACAAGTAATATTTGCAACTATTTCAGCTTATAGCTGGTTATACACACATAACTAGTCCAGTGCTCAGAAACATGATGCCATACAGAAACACGAACACACACAATGGCTCAGAAAGTATACAGTTTATGTTTCATCCTCTTATGTTCGTTATAGCGCAATGCAACGGATAATTTTCTTTATTAAAACACAAAAATCTGATTCCAATAAATTTGTAAACCAAGCTAGGTAACTTGAATATAGCAGAATAGTCATGAATTTCACATCAGAACAGTCACCTAGCATCTCAAATTTTACCATGAGCTACCGATCTAAAACTTCAGTGGGACTATCCTAAGAACACAAATGTATTACTGAAAAAGTAACTTAGAAGCTGTGATCCACCTTTACGTTGTGGAGCCTGTCTATAGCTGGACATTACAGAAAGACAAGGCCCACATGACCAGTGACTTAATCTTTGCAATTTGCCTAAAAACTTCCAAATGGGAGACAGACTCAAAAAAACTTAAGTCTTCTGTGGGCAAGTAACAGTAACTCTACATTATGCACCTCTGCCAAGATCAGCTGAAATCTAGGTAGCCTATTCATCTGGACCACAAGGCATTTAGCTGATTAGAAGCATGCTGGATTCTCCCGTGTGTCTTATTTCACAAGTTTCCATCAGTACTGAGTAAGCTTCTAAATTAAGAAGTAATCTTAATGCTGCCCTTCAAGCTATTATTAGCGTGCTAGATTTATTCCTACACAAAATCTTTTATTTTTAATATACAGTTTAGTATATGTTGCTATGAAAAGCTTTTAAAGAATCCAATGAATCTTCTACAACAGACTATGCAACTTCCATCAGCTCATATTAAAACATGATTGTTGTAAGTACAAAGTGAATTAATACAGTAAAGTTCTGTGTACTGCATTAAGTTAAAGAATATTTGGCAGATGTGTATTTATAGCAGAATTACACAGACATATAAATTTGATGCACAATAAAATGTCTACACTATCAGTACATTGCTATTCTGTTGCATTTATGTAATGATTTGTAGTTTCTAAAAGTTGTTAGGCATTTTAAAAGCCGAAGTATGAATGGGATTACAATCTATCCTAAAATTTACTGCATTCAGTAAAGTGGCAGAGCACTCAGGCTTTGAAATCATGTACTGCAAAGGCTGTTTATTCCGCACATAAAGTCTTTCAGGATGTTGTACAGACAAAGATATAAGGGCTGCAGTGGAACAGACTGCTTAACGGCTCAAATATTAATTTATTAGCTTCCAAAGTTGTGTTCAGAGAGCATACAGAATGAAATAAAATAAATGAAGGATTGGTTAAAAAAAAAAAAAAAATACAAGAACCTGGTATAACTAGTTGGCCGTTCTGCAGTTTAGAGTTTGAGTGAGTTATGTGAATGGAAGATCAATGTGAACAAATAAATTTATAAAGTAGATTTTTTAATACATATCATTAAGGCTGTGTCATTTCTCTACACTTATATAGGTGAAAGAGGGTAAAACCAAGTAGAAAGCTTTAAGGAGAAGATATTGGAACAAGAAAGCAGCTTTGTAAAAGATTATTTCCCCTCCATTAGCCTGCCTAAATACCATGGATTGCCTCTCCTTCCCATATTTAATGATGATCAAGAAGCCATGCTCTTGCTTCCACCTACTGCTTATTCCATGTATTCCTTGAATCACAAGCAAAAGAGCACAATCCTTGTCTTCACACTGGTGCATCTCCAAATATCCAAGAGTATAGGTCCTGAAAACCAAGTATCGTTTTCTAAAACAACTATGATCAAAAGTCCTTTGAAAAGAGAGCAGGGTTATATTTTATCTATCGATGTGGAAGGATCCATAAAGCTTTGTAATTACAAATTTTAACATTGTTCTAACATCCTAACAGCCGGGAAGCTTTTGTTGTTGGGTTTTGGTTTGGTTTTGCACAGGTTATATAAAAGGCTTGGAGATTAACTGCAAGGTAACAGTACAAAATAGCAACCCTAACATCCTTTTAATTAGGTAAACACTTGAAGTACTATGCATTACAGGTAGACATGTTTCCAATAGCTTCTTCTATCCTGAAAACTCTTATAGCAAGTGACCTCACATATGGTGTCATTTCTATGTACGTGTTCTGCGTTTGAAGCTGCAAGGTGAGAGAAGAGGAGGAGGAAGTAGAGGTGTGGCCTGTCTCATCCTAACGCCAATTACAACGAAACCTGATCACAGAAGCCTTCAGCAAGCAGCTCTCATTTCTTAGAGACTAAAGAGCAAAGCAGAGGCAAGGGACTTGCCCAAAGGAACAGAACTCTAGATCCAGAGTGGCATAACCTAAAACTCAAGTCCTTTATTTTAGCCACAAGAACATTTTTCTCTCTGAAAATTAATGGTGATTAGTTCTAAATGAAGCATAGTCTTCGTTGGGTGATTTTCCATACCCTGCAGCTATGAACACTAATGAGACAGCCAATTGATATTAAGAATGCTGTTGGCTTCTGTAATATGGGCATCTGCGTGTCAGGAGCCAAACTGATGGGCCAAATCATATTATGTATTGCACTGAGAAAACCGAAAGAAATCTTTGCGCAGACGAATGTCTGGTTCTAATCTGTGATCTGGCCCATAAACATCTTCAGACCACTCACAATTTAAGTAATAAAATTTTTAGTGCTTTGCAACGGCAACACCTTAATCCTTTAATAAAAAGCTACTTCACAACATGAATTTTGTCTTGGAGATGTAGTTCCAGTTTAATGAAATAAGTCCATAATATATCTACCGTGTAACTGAACTAACAAGCCTGCATATTCAGAGGCAGCGGCTGCATAAGTGAAGACCCTTAGTCATCCCCTACCTCTGATGGTGGTTTGTTTTTTGGTGGGGTTTTTTTCTTTTAACAAAAAGGAGCTCATGCCTCTAACAGTAATTCCTATGCAGTTGATACCTTCTGGGCCAAAGGAAGATTGTACAGCATCTGTTGCTTCTGTGCATACACTAAAGAAAGTGCAGGAAATGAAGAGTAGAAACATTGCAGGTATGAAGAGTCTGTGGGTGTAGGCATTGGGACTATCTCCAGAATTGAGACTAAAATGTCTCACATTATGTGCACTGAGATTCCTGTACTGGACATGTCAACTACAGGAATTTTTTTGGCAAGTATGCTATATTGCAAATTACAAGATTCACCATATCAGGGCACTGACAATTTTCATTTTCTTGCGGGAAACTGAGCCAAGTTACAGTATCAAGAAACAGTCTGTTCAGTCACAGAATAGTTCTATATGGCAAAGCATCAGAGGTAAAAAGACAGGAAATCTTTTTCCTGCTAGAGAGAATTTTTTTTTTCAGAATCAAAAGACCAGCTCCCAATGCTTAAAAGAAATGAACTTCAAGCAGAAGACTGCAAGAGAAGTGCCATCAAAAGCCAGTTTGATGGGAGAGGCTTCTTGTTTCTTACTAACATGCAGCTACACTCCAGACAAAAGCAACGCAGATGCTCAGAGCAGTCATATTAATGGAAATTTGTCTAAAAGTAATAATGATTATCCAGCGTACTGTTCCTTTTTAGAAGTATATGGAAGCCATGAAAATGTCTGTCTAGATACAACATAGGAAGTAAATACAAAAATATAAAGCCAGTCTGTACCAAACACATGCTATGTGCAATGGTAAGGACCAACTGACTCCTGTGGATATCCTGTATAAAATAATAAGACTTTGCTTTGATTTTTATAGGAGTTTTTAAGTACTCAATGAATATATCCAATTTGTCAATTTAGGTACAATATTCCTCATGCCATTCTTTAGTGCTTGCTTGTTGCAGAAGGTTCCATAGTACCTAAATTGACAAATCAGGTATCTTCAATGAGTACTTAAAAACTCCTATAAAAATCAAAGCAAAGTCTATGATGTTCCTCTTTTAAAATTATATCAAGTTATTAGCATGGTTTATGAGGGGTAAGGAAATTTAATAAGGATTCAAAAGTTCAAGATTTGCCAGCATCTTGGTATCAAGAAATCCAAATAAAAAATATTATTCTAACAAGCTTTCTGGATGATCTGTGCAGAAAACTTGTGTGAAAACTGCATGCTTAGTTGTCTAGATCATTTCAAGATACATGCCAACTTTCCCTGTAACAACAAAAAAGAAATCTAGTGAATATGGTTTCCTTAGCAACTAGTGGAATATTATCTATGTGATTCATATTAACATTATTTACAGTACCCTATAACTAAGAGATACCAATTCACAAAGAGCACACACCTTCCTCATTACACAACTGGTTAGTTCTGAAATTTCAGTGATGCTTTTAATTTAAGCTCTAACATTCACATTTAGTTCTTTCCTGCAAAAACCATATCCTGCCATTTTGTGCTAAATTTAATCTGCTTTTTGTTTCTGAGTACAGTTCTTTTTCACAATGACTATCAACTCTGTTCAAGGGCACGTTTGTTATGAATGAATCTCCCTTTTCCATTCTGAACATGCTCAACAATGAGGTGTGTTGCCCTCATTCCACTGAAAGCATAGGTAATTTCGGGTGGACATCTGTTAGTGAGATTTCTTTACAAACTAATCTTAGTAACACGAAAATCCTTCTCACCCCAAGGTATGGTCACCAAGGGATTATGAGGTATTACCTCTGCTGTGCATTTGCAAATGCTGGCGTCCAGTTCAGTGGGAGAAACTTTTCACCAATATTCTGTTGATATTACAGATGTCAAGAAGCAGTAATGACTTACCACCATTTATAACTGAGGCCATCCAGAAGAGTCTTAAGTTTCCCATTTGTGGTTTTAGACATCTATCACACAATTGCCTCAATATTGAAAATAATGAATTTCATTCCCTACAGAAGTTATTTACAGTAGCGAAGAAAGCAGGCTTCTCAATTTCCACAAACGCAAAGAAAAAATGTATGGAATCCAATACTTAGGATGAAGTACCGCTAGTACATTACATATTGTTATGCAATGTTAACAGCTGCTTATAGCTGTACATTTAGAGTGAGAAAAGAAATTTCACTTAAAATAAGTAATTCCTCCATCTAACAACCAGAATATTAGATGAAGCAATGTTTCTATCACTTCAAATGCCCTGTTTTTAATGTGCCAGAGCCAGCACAGAGATATTTCTGCTTGACTTCTGGCCATTTCAGAAGTGGACATGCAGGAAAACATGTGAAGGAAGAACTGAAGAAATCTTTTCCTGATTTCCAAAATTAAAAGATGCACTGACATCTGGAGGAGAGTTCAAGTGTTGAAATGAAGTTTTCAATTTTCCAAATGCTTTTGCCTATCGTTTTCTACTGTACACAGAATGTTTGAATGAAATGTAAAAATACAGTTTAAGCAGCACAAGCCTACAATGATTATATACATTATTACAAATTGCATAGACATCACAAGTGAAGATCAGCATACTGATTCCATCACTTATGAGCTGATACATAAACACTGAACATCAAAGTGTGGAAAAACATTATGTTAATCGTGTCTTCTTATTGAACAGTTGAAATCAGAATCTGGATGACGCTAAGACCTACAACCCATACATAAAGAACAATTAACCAAAGCTTGAACTAATACACTGTGAGATTCTCCTACCAAGAGTCATTTTAGATGCATATAGGGTTTTGTAAGTAGGAGGATAAACTGAGGAAATTTTAAATAATAGCATATCTCTTCAAGCATCTTTTACACGAAAAGTGCTGTTTTCTTAATGATTAACATTTTATTTATAACCAATACAAGATACTTGTTTGATTACATCTGCTGCTTAGCTTCTCTTCACTATTGATGATAAAAATTGCCCTCTTCTGTGCACTTTGAAAATACAAGCTTAAAGAGACAGGAGGAGATTAAAACGTTCAACAGCAGATACGTAGGCGTTTGCTGAAACTGGGCCAAGACATACGAGTTTTCTGATCAAAGAGGATAAAACTGAGTTTGGGGGGATAGAACTGTTGTTAATGAGACTAACAAAAAGTGACACATACTAGGAAGAATCAATAGCCTAGGGCATTAGCTTATCAGACCCAGAACAATTTGAGTGAAAATCAGCTCCCCTTTACAAAGGCTCTATTCCAGTTGCGTGTGAAGAACATTCACTTTCCCTGCTCTCCAGATCAGCGCCAGGAAACAAAATAAGTTTATTCTCATAAATAAGCAAATGAGAAACCAGCTTTCCTCTATTTCTCGTACCAGCTGGATGTCCATTCTAACCACAACACACTACATTCAACAAACACCACAGCTTTTCTGGTAGAAAACTCCAGGTCAAGAATGCCCAGTGGGGCTTGCCTCACAGGCAAAGCAAGAGCTCACAGAGGCATCCTTGGGACTAACTCATTCATCTCACTAAAGAGCAGCACTGGACACAGTCAAGTCAGATTTCCTCATGCATCCACTCTTCAAAATGTATTCATTACTTTCTCCTTTAACTCTGTTTAAAAGAAAGAGCCAAAATAATCTTTACTTTCACAGCAGCTTTTTAAAAAACAGTCATATGAAACAGGAATCCAAGTCCCATGTTTTCAATAACTCTTTAAAATACTTGGCATCTCAAAATAGATGGAGTTCTCAGTGGGTTCAACCAGTTTCAAAGTCACTGGAAATTAAATGGTTAAGCACTTCTTAAAGAAAAACAAACAAATGAAAGAGAAAACAAAAAGAAGAAACATTGCTTGATGTCTCTGCATCTATTTATATCTAAATGACATTGCGAAGTGGAGTCCAAGTTTCTCTGATTTTATGGAATCTGTCTTAATATTTTTCTACAGCTTCTACCTATATGCTTTTTCACACAGTCTTTTTCTACAATGTATCCCCTTCCCCCTCACAGAAATGCTGATTTCACACCTGACATATTGCATTTATAATAATTCAGTAAAAAAATCTAGAGACGAGTTTGTTTAGGTCCTGTTCCCATTAGGTTCCCTTCACTGGTGCTTAACATATCCTAACACATTCAGTTGTGTGTTTTTTGGTATTCTGGGTTGTTTTTTTGGTTTTTTGGTTTTTTGTTTTTTTTTTTAATGCATTTGTTAAACACTTTCCTCTCTCACCATCATATAGATTAGGAGATATCCCATGACTCCTAAATTCCTACAAATCCCAATACCATAAAAGATGTTTCAAGGTACACTTCAGTAGGGTTCTTAAGGAGGTGACAGGAAAAGCAGAGAGATAGAAAAGGTGTGAACTTAATGTTTTTTACTGCTAATCCTAAACCAAATATAAACAGTGTTGTGAAGTTGCCTGATGTCTTCCTCTCTTCTTTAAAAATAAATCTATATTCAAACAAAAAAAAATATCTGTTAAAGTTGAAAGTTTATACAGGGGAGTTTTCAAAATCCCTTCCCCTCATGCAGAAGAAATGAATGAATAATTAAAGATCAAATAATCTAACATATATTTAGCATCTCAGGTTTTTTAAAAAGTTACTTTAAAAATACGTAAATAAAGGGGACAAAAGGTGGATTTGCTTTTCCTAGGTAACCTCAACACTGTAAAAGCTCAGCACAGATACATTAACAGCAATACAAATAGACGTCTCTATCAAACAATCCCTATCTTGTGTTTCTGCTTAGACTTTTCACCTATACCAAATATGTGTGTGTGTGTAGGGATTCACTTACACTTGCACTACATGGATACACCAGTAGCTCTTTCAGCTTCTCTGTTTAGCCTTGTCCTTCAAATACAAGTTTGAGGCAGATTTACAATCTGAAAAACAAGGTGCTTGAACACTAACAGCTTTGGTGGAGCAGACCCAGAAGGCTTGCAATAATTCTGCACATGCTTTTATACAGTTATTGGATATCCTTTCTTGAGAGGAATGCTTGACAAGGGACACAGCATGTGTTTCCATTCCCTTCAGGAATTTGATATAAGGTTTGCTAGAAACCACGGCAGAGGCGATATGAGTCTATTTATCAACTGTACAGTGTTCTTATTTCAAGCAAGCAGCTAGGTGATCCTTTATGTAGTATGACCCCTCCATGCCACTCTCAGGCATCCTTTAATAGACAATGCTAACATCACACATGAATCAAAAGTTAACAGAATATAATAATGTTGACATAAAAGTGCAGAATTCACCTACAACAGGAATAAGAAAAAAAAAGAAAATCATATAAACAGGAAGTCTACCCTTTATGTGCTTAGTTCCAACCTGGCCTTAACAAAAAGTTGGTTACAAAATCACTTAGGTCACAAAAGAGATGACCAAACACCCAATGTCCATGGCTAAGTATCCCAAGGTATTTATCAATCTTAAGAATTTACACCCCAAATATAAATAAAAAACCTAATGATTCGCAGCTTGAATGACCTCTGAATAGCAAATTTATACCAGAGAATGAAAGCACATACTGTATTGTAACTCAGTAAGTGTGTATATATATGTATATATATATACATATATTTCATCTCCTCTGTATGCCAGCTGTCAAAGCCACAGCAGATCACAGCACAGGCACATAACGGTACCTAAAATGATGCACACCACACACACATACTCCTTTCCTGTAGGCTTTTAGTATTTTCACCTCTCCTGAAGCAGAGATTCATGGATGTGATTCTGTATAAACAACTACTACTAAAACCACAGGGAAGCCACCAAATTGCCAAACAAAATTTGAAATATAGAAACCACAGACAGAAACCAAGCTATGTTCCCAGACTTGCACAAGGAGCATATTATTGTTTGCCATGTATCAAGTGAATTATACTTCTTGAACCTATACAGGCTTGATGCCTGTTGCACTGACCTTTCTCTGATTCATTTACATCAAGTTCGTTAGAGTTATGAGGAACCTGAACCCACCACTTCCTTGGTTTTCTTCATTATCTATACCAACATGTAATCAATATTGGCCATTTACAGGAAAATAAACAGACAGGACATGGATTTCCTAGGATTCATCAATCCTGTTTCTAAAGTCCGGCTGACTTATATAACTTCAAGGAAAACAGATGACAGAACAGAACAAAATCCCGAAATAATCACCATGACGTAGCCTTATCTTAAAACATTAACTTCTTATATCTGTATGCATTATGGTAAACATTAATCTTTTTCTCTGAGAGCTATTTTTAGGAAACGCATTTACATTCAGGCTGAAATTCTTTATAACCTTAAGCATGCTGCAACTGAAGAAATTAATTAAAGCAAAAAAATGGAGTCTCAGAAATACTGTATCAGCCTCTGTTATATAGCAAAATGGTTGAAAGATTTTGCAAGCTGCATCTGATCCAGATTGAATTTATTGGCAGAATCTTACAGGCAAGAGACTAAGCCACTTTAGAACATAGAATTAAATGGCTGGGTTTTATTTAATATCCACATAATACTACTTTGAAAAGAAATCCCTTATTCTATTGCTGTTAGTACAAGAGAAATGTAGATTTTTCTCTACTGGCTGTCAAGTGAAGCCCCTTTTCTTTTTTTCTTATGTACATGTGCTGTGTGAAATTCAGCAATTTCATTTCACAGGGTGTCTTTGGCATTAGCCACAGTGTAATGTAACTGGAACTACTGAAGTTCATCTGATTTCACACCTAACCCGTGCAGCCTCACAAATTACACATTACTTCAATAAAAAGAAACATAAATTGCTTAATTTTTTCTGGAACCAAAACTCATATTCCTTTGAGGTTTCCAATCAAGACAAGCTTGCCAATGAACACAAGATGTGTTTATGCGTTGTAATAAAAAGTCTACATAGAACCACAAGATTTTCATGTGGTTTGATAGATTTTCTGGGTCTAGCTTCTTTTTTCCTCAGAAAACACTGTATAATGATGACATTTAAAAATCATACTTCACACAAGTTCTCTCTCAATATTATGGAAAAGTAACAACAACTTTGAAAATGGAACAAGAATTTCCATCCTTCAATTACGTGCATATTTCTGTCCACCTTTATTTCTTCAACAAAATGTAAAGAAATATATTTGGAATAGGCTATACAAGAGTAGTTACTAAAGAACAGTGGCTTTTAAAATTTTCACTATTTCATCTAAAGCACTACTGCATTCTGGAGCTTATCATCCCAGCCTCATACTCCTACTATCCTGCTGCCACAAATCCTAAGGTATTCCCATCTGCCTGATCTTCCCAGTCTTCTTCAGCTCTAATGATACATTCATTGTCCCGACTTTTGAAGTCCTTCTGCTCTGTGCCTCATCCAAAAATGCAGATCCCAGCAGCGTTTCAATCTTTGTGCAAGGTGCTACAGAGTATGCAGCAGAAGGAGCACAGAAGCTGAAAGCTCATCCCAACTAGCAAGGAAATAACTCATCCTTCCTCAGCTGTTCACAGCGCCTGAGTACAGGCTTTTACTTTCAAACATGTGCTATATGGAAAAATGGCCCTCAAATCATTCCTGCTTATTTCAGCGTAAAATGATCTGCATGGTCTGGGATCATAAAAACCAGAGCAGTGATTTGAAAAATCCGAGGTTATGGCAGAAAGCTGGAATGAGGCGGGTGTACACTGCACATCCTTTGTTCATTTAGGACTATTCTACAGCGTAGTTCTAGAAACACAAGAGAAGCAATGTAATGAATTCTATCGTAGCAGTTTCAGTCGCTGAAGGATCTTCAGAAAGTAGTTACAAGGTGGGAGCGGGATGGTGGTGAAGCCCCAAAGCACACATACAAGTCATCACTGGTATGGATAAAAGATGAGAAGACCTCAGTACATCAAAATGTGTTAATCTATTAGGACCAAATTTCTATCTCAAGAAAAGTCATCTCTAGGGGAACTCTGAAGGATATTCACTGTATATCTATATATGTATATCTTTAATTACAGGTTGACATATGTTTTATCCTTTAGCCACAGTTTATCTTCTTTTTATCACCTCTGTTTTGAAACAATGCACTTTCCCACTTTCATCTAGAATCCACACCATTGGATACCCAGCACTGCTGTACCTTTTTCTGCAATTCCCTTTTCCCCTTGGTAGTCAATCAGCACTAGCAAACGCACAGCGAGATATGGCATGAGGTACAGTTCAACTATTGCTATCTCAGATGTGAAAAGGCAGATCTTTCAGGGAAAAAGAATGATACATCAGTAGGTAGAAAAAAACAACACACAAAAAAATAGAAGGAGGTGTGTCTAGTCTATTAAATCTGCCTTTTAAGATGTTTGTCATTTGTTTCAGCCCTCACTTCTAACTGCAAGGGAAAGAGGCTTCACTTTATCATGCATTTGTATTTAATACCAGAAGACTTCCTATTTCACCACCTTCTCGATACCTACTTCCAGCTACTCTTTGCAGTGACAAAATGATAGGGACAAGAACACCAACATTAATGTCACAGAACAGATAATTTACATTCCTGCTGTATCCTGAAGCATTAAAAACTCTCAGTATCCAGGAATTACGGATGCAGGCAGTGGTTAACTGGAGGACACTCCCCCTTTAATAAAAAATAACAGAAAATCTTCCCAAAAAGCTGATTCTTTATCTGTATCAATATTTTTTCTTATAATCACAGAAAGAGACGTACTTCACAGGAATAGAAAATAATCTTGTGGATAAACACCCAATGCCACGTTGAGACTTGCCACTGCATTTCATGCAAATACATTTTAGTTTCTCCCAATTTTGAATCAACTATTTAAACTGATATTGAAACACACTGATGAATTTAATTAGATAGTCTACTGCCTGAAGTTACTAGGAGCACATATGCTCATGCCCTAGGTGACATATTCACTGTTTTTGTTATTATTGTATGATAATTTCCATATCTTTTTTGCGAGAAACTCTCCACGGACTAAGTAATTGGTAGTTGTTCATGCATGTTTTAATAGTCTTCAAAAAAAAAAAGTTTCCCAACAAACGCTAGCTAGTAGGAAAGGCTACTTGAACTGCATTTATTCCTATGGCAGATTTCCCTAGCTGGCCAATTAATTACAAGGTATAAGAATCTTGAAAAAGTCACTTGAAAAAAAGAAAAAAAAACCCAACACATAACCTAAGAAGGACAATGAATCGAATCTTGAACCGATTCTTCTAATCAATGCTTGTAAATATCTAAAGGGTGGATGTCAAGAGGGTGGCATCAGTTTCTCTTCAGTGGTGCCCAGTGACAGGACAAGGGGCAACAGACAAACTGGAACACAGGAGGTTCCACCTATACATAAAGAAAAGCTTATTTCCTTTGAGGGTGACAGAGCCCTGGAAAAGGCTGCCCAGGGAGGTTGTGGAGTCTCCTTCTCTGGAGACTTCCAAAACCTGCCTGGGTGTGCTCTTGTGCAACCTGATCTAGGTGAACTTGGCTAGGTAAATCCTGCTCTGGCAAGGGGGTTGGACTAGATGATCTCCAGAGGTACCTTCCAACCCCCGACATTCTATGATTCTGTAATAGACACTGAACTGCTAAAAAATATATATATTTAATATTTCTAGTAGAAGGCTCTATGTCATCAAAACTAGCAAATAAGGCTACATTCCTGCACACTAGTTGTATCTCACTCAACTATCACTTCATTAAAAGTGATGGCACAAAAGATTTACGTACTGTACCTACTTGTAACTATATGAAAAGTATACTGCTCTACACTACTACTGCTGTACTCAGAGAAACCAAAATTACCTGAGGAAGTTACAAAACAGCATGTCAAACAAACTGTCATTGTAAGGAACTGATACAGTTCTTTCAACAAAAAAGTGACTGTAGTGCAAACATAAAGCTTATATGGGAACAAAAGACAGCACTTGACTCAACTTTTATCCCTGAAGTCAGGTATTCCATAATGTTAATTTCTGTGTATTTGCAACTCTTCTTGCTGACATGTTTTGCACATAGATGTAACAAAAAACAGTGGCAGCAAATCAGTTTCAACAAGAATCTTTAAAATGGACAAGTTTGAGTTGCATGTTCAGAAGAGCAAGATGGCACTCCAGCTACCTGAATTACGGGACCGAGCATTCAATGAATCCTTTATTCTCTCCAAGGGTAGCAAAAGGTCTTCCTAACAGTATGAAATTTTTTGGAATATTGAAGTGGAATTTGTCATGATTTCTTCTGATACAAACATGCTGTACACCTATTAGCTGTCTGCCAGTAGAGTTCAGACATTACTGCAGCACGAGCATTACAAACACAAAATATTCTGTTTATGCAGAGCAGTTCTGGGATCTACATTCTTGACTTCTACAACCATGCCCATCCCATAACTTCTAAACAGCTGCAGCTACCAGGGTTATAGTGAGGAGCAAAGCGTTGGAATATAGGTCAACAATCCAAAAACCATTAGAGGTTTGCATTTGGTTTGCATTAGCTAAATTTTTAATGCATATGGAGAACTAAAGTTCCGACCTGTAGAACTGTAATGAAAATGCTGGTAGTTACATTTCTGGATGCAACCTCAATCACCAAAGAGGTGATAATATGACATTTAACTTGGGCTTGATTTTGTTCTACTTGTGAATGTTATTTCTTTTTGCCTAAACATACTCTTTGTAGAGCTTTCTAGCATTCCTCAAGGAGAGGAGACTACTTCTAAAAAGAGAAGAGTAATATATCCAAATTTAAAGGTGTGAAAAAGATTATCACCAGATTAATACAAACAAATGGATTGCAAACTAAAGCAGAAAAATTCATTGGTGAAGCCTCCTTTGCATTGTCATCATTTCATCAGCGCTAACAATTGATGAACAACTGCTTTAAGATGGCACTCATGGCAGAGGGGAAGAAAAAGCAAATTGTACAGAGCTTTTCTGAATGTACATATGGTAGGATAGAGCCTGCTCTAACACATCGATTGAAGAAGAATTTATCTAGCAGAAATTCATAGTATATACATATGAAACAAAGGACCTTGACTACATGTTCTGTCCTAACTGTTTCTCATTCAAGTGCCAGTAAAAAAACAATACCCAGAGGTTAAGTTAACAAGCTATTTCCAGAAACTCAACAAGCTAAAACACGAGGAAGGATCCAACAGGAGCTGAGAAGAGGGAATTAATTGCCTGTTTGAATATGGCAGTGAATCGAGCTCACTGAAGTAGGCAACTTTCTAAGCATGACTGCTCTCTTTCTTAATTGTAATTTTTTTTCTGTGCCATCTTTGTGGTAAAATTCTTAAGAACTTTGTTTTCTGGTAGAAAAAGAGGTGGCTGCACATACCTTACTTCCATATCCTGTTTTATCAATCTATTCTGTTCCCAGATTTTTAGCAGCATGTTTCCTCAGCTTTTCTATAGAAGTTAGAGGGATGAATGGATAAGAATGTTAGTTTGTTATGCTTTTGTTTTCCTTTTCCACTTTTATTTCTTCAGTAACAGCAAAGCAGCCCTTAGAAAAATTATTAAAGGAAACATCCCAGAAATAAATAATAGTCTAAACAAGGCTGACTTTGCCAGTAAGCTTAAACAAATTACAGCAGTTATTTGTAAAAAAACAGTCCTTTCCAATAGACAACACATCAGTACAATGAAGAATACACGTAGCATGTTGCTGAAGATGGTTACCTTGGCAATGTGCACCAAAATCATATATCAGAGATATTACAGTTATTAAGAAGTTTTTTATCAAAAACTAAAAATCAATAACCTGTGACCACTCAAGCTTGCTGTAATGCAAGTCATACGGTATTTCAGAGACAAAAAAAAAAAAAAAAAAAATCCATAGTAAACGTTTCAATACTATAATTATTTTGGGAGGAGAAAAGGATAGAAGTGATAGTGGCAATAGCTTCCAATTTTAAACCACAAAGTGATGCACGGTTTGCTAGTAAAGTTACCAAGAAATTGTCCTTGGTGCCTGAAGAACAATGCTGGCCTACAAATATGTAAAATCATAGAAAGATCAGGTCCTTTCTGTATGCAGTCATCAGTGCTCTGAGTCATTTCATCCCTAGATGTTTAAAGGGGCTATCCCATATCGAACAGGATTAACTCTGATCTGAATGTTACATGCTCAATTTTCTGTCAGCAGCATTCAGATTTGTTCAGATCTATTGCCTAGTGCATAAACACTCACTACAAACCACCAAACTCATTTCATTTCCTGAAGGAGCTGCAACTGGACCTCCCTGAGAGTACAATGCTTATGTGTTAATCTAATGTATATTTCTTCCCAATACAAATGTATACCGTGAGAGCAACTCTCCTTCCACTGCAAGTTTTGTTATTTGTTGGTTTTTGAGGGTTTTTTGTTTGTTTTTATTTTTCCCATTGATGAGCAAAGCCAATATTATTCACCTACCTACAATATCATAATACCACAATAATTTTCTGTTTGTAAACATGCATGGATATCGCCAGTAGTGCAGTAATGCAAAATTTTGAATAAGGTAGGATATTTAAAATTTCCTGATACAGAAAGGATGAAGCCCCAGTTCCATGTTTTGAAACATGGAGGACATCCATGATTGGCAGAGATAGACATATTACAAACGATCTAGATTTCTAGTGGTATTGGATGCCTTTTTATTCTCTACCAAGGAACAAAGTCCTCCTTTGCATTTTTTTTCTGAATAATTTACTCCATCAGTAAGTTTTTCTAGGAAAAGCTGAGTATAAAAGCGTGAAAAAAATCATTGAGTAGCTCTATTCATTTTGAAAATTTAAGACTGTTCTCAGAACAATACACTACAACTAGGAGATCTCATAACACTGTCATAAATATCGGTTTTAAAATTCTACCATTAAATGACAATGTAAGCTCTAATTGAAAGAAACAAAACCAAACCAGCTTCCAGAGCAAGTGTTCTTCAAAGTTCAGTATAATGTTACACAAATTGGAAAACAATTACACTTTCATGATCAAGTGCAAAACTTGCAAATTGGAATGGCGATTTTTATTAATATTTCATAGATATGCTTAATCAGCTTTTAAAAAAAATCTCTATTTTTCTGTTAAGAGTTCTGAGACAATAATTTCACTTACAGAGAGAAAAGGACAAAAAGACTCAGAAATGCCTCACAACAACACGCTGCACTCTGACACACCGAAGATGGGCTGCCTGACATACGTTAGAAGAACATGACAAGATCTATTCCATCCTGCTCAATGAAGTGGTAAAGCATCACTCATGGCTATTCTTAAGCAGAGGCATTAATGCTCAACACTTTACAAGGTATGCTTGCTGTGGGCACAAACCAGTAAATCTAGTGCATGAGTCTCAGCAAAAGGAAATGTCCAGATTACAAAAAAAAAAAAAAAAAAAAAAAAAAAAAAATCTGGCAGCTAAGAGCACTTTTTAAACTTTAATGAGTATGTTAATGACCCAAACCAAAATGAAGACACCCGTAGCCCTAGACACTCATTAATTCTGTACAAAATATATTGGCCAGAAATCATTAATGTTGCGAGAAGTTTCTGTAGCTGTAGAGTTTTTAATCAACTCTCAAATCTTCTGTAATTATACACTTATGGCACAGGTTATTTTATTTATTTGGATTTCGACTCTGTAACAGAAGTATCCATCTCGGATGCTGGATTATTAACGATACTAAAAATTATTAGAGACTTGATACATTACTTCTCTTACAAGGTAAGCATAACTTCTTATGGATATGAGGTCTAGTTTTATGCATCTGTAATACACAGTTGTTCTGCATCCATGTACAATCACCTCAAGCACACTGACAAAACCCTCTAAAAATCAGAAGACGGTATGGTATTAACCCAGGTAGTCTAAATTCTGTAAGGTTTAGTGACACTAAAGGCAATAGATTTGAAGAAATGAAAATATTTGTTATTTAATATATGGTTTAAAAGCTACCATTTGCTACCCATAATAGTGTCAATATTTTGGAAATTAGAGGGACTAGCAGGCTTCAGAGCAAAAACCCAACACTGTTGGAAACATAAAGAACAATTAATCAGCTAACTAGCTCATTTTGTTTCTGGGTGTGTGAAAATCATTCCGTCTCTTCAGAATAACAACAAGAAAAACAGAGCCAAAGGAACCCTCCCTTCAATTGTGTGAAGCTCACACAGGAGTCAGTATTTTTGCTTAGTCAATAGCTTTTTAGATAAAAGAAAAAGAAAATTCTAAAAAAGAAAATTCTCCGTTCCAATCTGCTAAATATGCCTGCCAGAGGCACTTATATTACTCACCCCAAACCTGATTCTCTGCACAGGAGAATCATCATACACAAACATTTCTTCATAAAGCTTTCTAGTGACAGCATTCTACAAATTCTGGTAAGGAGAGCTTTACTTAGTTGGTAAAAAAAAACCTCAAAAGCTCCATATATATTAACTAGTTGGTAGGCATAAAAGCAGTTTGCATAATTACACATACACACTTTAAGTGCAAAAGGTCTAAATTTATTAGCTGTATGGGCCTTGTCTATCTTTGCCTATTTGCCATGTACCTGGTGTATCTTAAAGAAGGCATTAGCCTTTTTTGTGCCATAGGCAAGGTGAACATGAATGTCTGACAGGAGATTCTACAGGCTTTTGGAACAGAGGAAACAATTCAGCTTTATACCTTCACATCTCAGCAACAGAATAACAGAGTTTCTCAACAAGCACTAAACAAGGCAAGGAGAACTGAAAAGTTAGTTCTACATAAATGATGTCAGAAAAAAGTAATATTGTAAACGGCAGATCATTACAGATACTCCAACATTTTTTTCTTGTCCTCATCCTCTCCACTAGAGCTTGAAAATGGATCCAAATGTAATCCAAAGTTTGAAGAATTTGGAGAGATGTAACTATTTTGCTAACACAGGTAGGCAAAAACATGTTGTAAAGATGGAGGTGCCTGAATAGCACAAGTTAAAAAAGGAAGACATGAAAATGCTCCAAAATTGGACTCTGGGTGTTAAACCAGTTCTATAAATCTCAAGAACTCGTAGAGCTCATAAGGAGTTGTTAAGGTTTAAAAAAAAGCATGAGAAATCTTTGCCTATACATTTTAAATTTGGATTTACTCCCTTTGAATATCCCAAATCAAAACTCTTTACTTGAAACAAGAATGTTTTCCTAAAGCTTCACCTAACCCACTCCCTGTTCCTTCTCCACTGGCCAACTAGATCCAATAAAGCTCTATGAGCTTTGAAAGACTTTGTCCTGAACACCACAGTGAGAGAGTTCTTGGGCAAAAATCAAACTGCAAAGCAGAATCAATGTAACTCTTACTCCTCATACAAATTCGGAAGTCTAACCAAGGATAGATTTGGCTGGCAGGATCTTTCTTTTTGGCAATGCTACACAGAAGCTGGAAAGAATATAGCTCAACTTCCTGATCTTAACACAAGTTTTCTAGAGATGTTCACTTAAAAAAAGAAAAAAAAAAAAATATTTATAACTTAAGTAAACAATTTTATTCTGAAGTCACTGAGACAAAAAGACCTTGAAGGATGGTGGCCTCTATTTCACAATTTTAAACATGGAATTCAGTAAAGAAAAAGCATGTTTTAAAAGTAAAATGTTACTCTTAACATGCAAATCCTCAGCTCCAGAATTCCCAGGAAAGTAAGGAAAACTCCCTTCTAATCATGCACAGCAACCCCAATTCATGGTAAGTAAAGTGAATCTTATTATTGCATCTTTTGATCACTATAGATGAGGTTCCAATTCGTAGCAGTAATCAGGAACCAGTGGGCCCCTTCACAGGAGGAAGGAATTTTGACGAATGATGACTGACAGCTATAGTTCTTGTCCAAACAGTGAACAAGCTATGTGGGGATCCTTGCAAGAGAATGGGTCGTTAGGTGAAAAGGAGATGGCCTCCTGGGTTTCTATCTTTCCATGATCCTTCCTAGAGCTCCTAATGTGACACACTGGGATCAGGGATTTTTTTAAGAAAGACTTCAGGAAAATAGAATCATGAAATTTAAATTTTGTTGGTATGGTAAATAGGTGCTTTGGGGAAATGCCAGTCATTTTTGTCAGTTTTTTCCCCTCTAGGATACATGCTAAATATTAGCTTTAAGAGAGACAGAAAAAAACCTAAGACATAACCAGAGTTTTCTTGGATAGTGTTTCCCTAAGGAAAAAGTCACGGTCTTTCATAATTGCTGTAATTGTTTTTGATGTTGGGTAAGCTAAGTGATAAAAACAGGACACAAAAATGCTGCATTTCAATATAAAAAATTCTCAGTATATGCCCTCCAGGAACACATCTCTGTTTATAGTTCAATCAATCAATCTTTTAAGAACTACTTCCTTTTTTTTTTTACCTTTAAAGCAAGCGTTTTACTCTAATGAGATTAACAAAGCTGAAGCAGCACCTGGGCTGCAAAACACCAGCTGTATGTCGAGTCTTCACCCATAGAGGAAAAGAAGCTGGTCCCAAGGCACTGGTATAACTGGTATGGTATAGATTATTATATCCTACTTTTGAAAATCTGCCTTTGACTTCAGATGTGACACTCTGTCCCATGGAAAACAGAAGGACAGGCAGAGCATGAAGAAAGGAATAATCGTAGAAATGCTTAGGTGCAACACAGCAACAATGACTGACCTACAGGGAAATTAAGGACAAAGACCAGCTCTCCTCTGCTTCTGGAAATCACTGCAGCACTCACACAGAAAATGTGCTTGCCATCAACCTCTCTGTGTGAAAGGGTTCCTCCACCTGCTTTGCCAGACTGCCGTGGTTGGGCCAGAGGAAAGCTGCCATGCTGAGATACTGGCTGAAAGAAAAAGAAAAACATAATTTTAAAAAGTTATTCCTTAGTTCCAAGTGGGTAAATATTTTTATTTTCTAAAAGTGTATCAGCAAAGAACAGGTGAACCTGCTCTACAAGGCAGGACGCAATGGAAGCAGTCATCTAAGACATACATGCATTTTTCAGTGCTTGAATGACATTTGACATTTCTTTCTAGAAACATCCTGATATATGTGAGGTTTTCTTGTGTGTCCAACAGTCTTTGCCTCAGAGGGCAAAAAGGGGATAAATACAACACAAGATGGAGAACGTTCATCAATAAAAACTAAAACACAAGCCTTAAAAGTAATACAAACTCTGGAAGAAGTGACCAAGCTGACAAAATGTACATATTTTACAGCAAACCAGTTCACAACTGAGTCATGAGGATTGACTAGATCTAGGTACACCCATTGTGTAGCTAACTACAGGCAAGGCTCGTGGAATTTACAGTCAGCACGTTAACTTTTCTTGCTTGGGTCTTTCCTCACAGAGACAACCTCTTTCCTCCCTTCTTTCCAACAATTAGAATCCTTCCCCTCCTCTCACCTCCAGAATACAGATTGTCCATTAAAAATGCCTGGACACCTTGCCAGCAAGGAAGTATGGAGAGATTGAGTGAAATCAATAGTTTTGTCTTTATTTCACCCAATAAACAGCTAGCCTCAGCTGCCAAGGAACAAAGAGCTTTGCGTCTCTGCTGGGAAGTGTCCATTGGAATCTCATTCTGTGTGGAAACTCCAAACTCCCCAAGGATAAGCCTCTGACTACAACACAACCCCAGGCTTTATGGAAGCCGCTGCAGAAGGATAAACAGATACGCTGAGCTCAGCTGTTAAATTTTACACCAGAACTCATCTGCAAGTTAAAATGTTGCAACAGTAACCAGCCACCATCAGAAGCAAAAGCCAGGACCCCCAAACTGTTTAACACTACCAACAGCATTAATGTAGGAAAGCAATGCAGGCTCCATTAATGGTTTTCTCAGTCTCTGCCATCTGTTTTCACAGAATGACCTGCTGTACAATATTTGTGGCTTGTTTCTTCCACTACATTTCCTTTTCTTGGCACATTGTCCCAGCACATACTAGGCTGTCAGTTCTGACATCCCAACTTTTTATAATAAGAGGAAGGGCAGTGAATGGGTTTCAATGCAGACACACACTCTCAGGAATAACCAGCAAACCCTCTGTACCCTTACAACTTTTGAGAGTGGCTATCAAATCAAACACAAAGGCAGAGAACAGAACTGTTTGAGAACAGGTGATGTTACTGTCTTTTTCAGGAGACAGCCTCTTGACCCACAGAGGCTTATGCATTCCAAGAAACTCAAAAGCTGTGATAGAAGAAGTTTTAACTCCTTAGTGCATCACTTGAGGAGAGCAGGGACAGTGCAGAAAGCAGGCTGCTGAACTCCCAGGCTTGGTGCCTGGTCCATGCCTTCCTAAAAATACAGGACTAAAGAATCAAAAAAAAAAAAACCCCAAAAAACACACGTTTAAAAAAGCAGCAGAGGGACAAAGGCTTTGAATAGGACTGAATCACCCAGGTGTTCTTTCAGATTGCCACTGACTAGTAAAATGGTTTGTGAGGAAAAAACCAAATCAACCAACCACAACCCCACCAAAAAGTAAAAAAAAAACCTGCAGATTTTTGTGGGTTAAAAAAAAAAAGTCATTTCCAGGATATTTTATAGCTCTGGGATTGTGAATGTTGAAAATAAATGTTGCTACAAATTTAATATTCAAAATTTCAGCACAAATTTAGATATAAAAATTGATGTGTCAGAAAACAATTTTAACTTCAGAATTCTGAAATGCAAGGATACAGAGGGGGAAATCTTGGCAAATTTTTATTTAAGTGTGAAAGCCTTGTATGTCCAATATTTTTCCTTCCACTGCAAGTATATACTTCCCATGTGTAGAGCCTAATAATCCACAAAGCACCTGATTTCAGAGTCTGGATTTCAGCTCCCAGTTCAGACAGACGTTAAACTCGAGTCAGCACATATTATTCAGCACTGAAAGAGAATGTGCCGGTCAGCTGCCACTCAGCAGCATCTGACAGCACTGCTACTGCCCATCCAGGATTTCCTTCCTACGACTTCTCTTCTAACCTTCTTTGTGACTTTGAGAGCAAAGCTCACTTTCTTCCTTTCAAGCTCACTACTCTCAGCCCAGGTGACTTCAATTTCCACTTTAATGAATGTCTTTCCAGTGCTTCTCATTAACCTTCCTTTTAACTTCCCAGCTCTGGACTGTCTTTCACAGTCACTGGCTTGTTGATTCAGGGCTTGACCTGGTAAACTTGTATGCTCATGAATAATCTTACTCCTGGGAATAGCCAGGCTGATTTTTGTACAATTTATCCCAGAAGTTAAATTATTGACATGGATATGGTGAACAGGATGGGGAGGTTTTGTGCATTTTTTCCTTTCTGACCTTTCAAGTCTTGGTTCTGGCATATTCAGTACTACTGATGCCTTCTATTATTTTATGTTAGGCTTTCAGGCTTATTCATTAGACCATTTTGAATAATTTATAAAGCATAACTGGAAAATATTGAAGATACGTACATGTTATATTGCAGTAAGTACATACTCAGGATTATACATATATCATAGATTCTCTGAATGGGTTTTTTATTCCATTTAGCGAATTTTAAGTCTTTTAAAGGAAAATTTAGTTGTTCTTAGGTCCATGAAATGTAATATTTAAATTTCTAGTGGTGCTACACAAAATAAGTCATGCACTGCATGACTTGTGCATACCTTCCATGCAATAAGTACACGATGGAATCACACACACCCATTAACACTCACACAACATCCACATTCACTCCTGAGACTTCACCCTAGTTAAGCTCAGTGTTTTGACTGTTTGTAGAAACAAACAAGAGGAGAGAGTTAAACTAAGGTTTGTTTAGAAACCTGAATACTAATTTGCAAACATTTTTGTAATATTGAGCCAGCTTTAGTTTTGCGTTAGTCTCCTTACATTTCTATCATAAGCAATTTTATCCTATCTTCCTTGAATTATTTCCTAGTTTTGTAATTCGTTATGCTTTTCCAGCTCTTTAATCACATTTCCCTAATGCCCCTATGTTCATCCATGCACTTTCACTTATTCTGCCTCCACAATCTACAGTGTATTCTTTCTGTTATATATCCCTCTCTCTTCATCCTAATTACCTACTGATTCTTAAACTATTTACCTTACTTTTCATTCTTGTTCCACCACATTTTCCCTTTCCCCCACCTCCTGGGCATATCGACTTTGAGCTGTATGAAATTTAAAAAACCCAGTGTCATAACTGGTAAAATGATCCTTCAACCCTTATTCTCATTGATTTTAATGTTAAAACTAACCTTGAATTTTAAAAATACTCTAAATGTGAGTTGCTGGGCAACCCCCTAATAATATCTTCATGGAAGTACACATCCCTGTAGAAGTTTTTATTATTAACAGTACAAATATACATGCAAAATTTTTATGAAATGTAGTCTTATATGCACATATAGAGAAACTGAAAATACAAAATACTAAGATTTTATTCTAGAAAAATTAAGAAGATAGAAATCTGTTCACATGTCAAGCATTAAATAACACCTCAATACCTAAAAATTATGATAACAAAACCAGCATTCTGTGCTGGAAGTTGAACGGAGTGGATTATCTCTACCGTTTGACAAGGTGCTTGACAGTAATAACTACACTAACATCCCAGAACATCCTTGATCTCATCACTTCACCTCTTTGATTTTACGATGACTGTACCTTCAAAATTAAATATTGCTCTCATCACTGTTGCTGTCTAATGTGAAGACAATGCACTGTGCTAGTCCGAGAGCAGCAATTCGGTGCTGTTCCCCTGCCTCAGAAGGCACTGGTTAGGGAGCTTTCAATAAAGAACAAATCAGAACCAAACAACAGAATCTTCAGATACATCGCAACCAGTCAACTCAATCACATAAAGAGAAACTCATGCATTATTCACGCTGTGAAATCTGGGAATTTTTCCAGAGAAAATGCAACAGACTAGAGATAGGGATTATCAACTGTTTTAAATCAGCATGTTTTATCTAATACAATAAAATTTATTTACTGAGGATATTTATACCATCAGAGCTTTTCCAGGCTTAATTGATTCTTTTCATCAAGATCCTCTGCACTGGGAAAACCATCTCACAAAGGATTTTGAAAAGAGACTATGCTGAATATATACAGAATGGTTTAGACAATAATGGGGTAAAGTTATGGACCTGATAGCACTTCAGTTACCAGATTCTTCTTCTTTGGAACCATTCTACAACACCATTGTAATTTAAAGGATGGCAAAAATAATTTTTCACTTCAGACAACAGTTATATGGACTTAAATGATCATTAATCACCAAAGCTACATTTAGGCAAGTCAGATTGTAATCATACCTTTTGCATTGACAAAAATCTAACAAAATGAAAATTTTAACTACTAGTGTGTTAAGAATTATGAAAGCATAGATCAAGTACAACTCAGTCCAGGACTTTTCCCCTAAACCTGCCATCAACCACCTCAGTGAGGTGAGTTTTATCTTGGTAAGAAAACAGAACCGGGTCCGTGTTTATACTTGCAGATCAGTAAGGTTAAGTATTGCTAAGCCCAAACTTCAAAAATCATGGGACGGACACTTAAAATTAAGCAATTATTCTAAAAATGAGATTAGTAATAATACAGTTTATAAGCCAACTCATTACTTGATGTTTAACCTTAAATCTCTTGATTCCAGGAACTGGTGCTTTAAGACATAAAAACACTAAACTTATGGGAGATAAAAGATATCGCACAAGTTAAATGAACAAAACTATGCTAGTCAGAAAAGCTGGAGTCACAAGTATGCCAGCAGTAACTCTGGCTGGATTAGTAGGATGCCAGATCCTTGTACCAATCTGAGGCCAGGGAAATCAGAAGGAGATGCTAATTGCATTCCTTTTGATTGTAACAGAAGCTAATACAAGAGAGAAACACTCAGAGACTACATTCTGCTCTGATTGAAAAGAATAATTGCAGAATAAGGTTTTATATACAAAAGCAAGGACACTTCCTAATTACCTATCTTCAGATGGCTAAGTGCCTAGTAGCAGTGTAAAGAATTCTGTTGTAGATGATGTTTGGATAAATCACAGTGAAGAGGAAAATCAGCACAAACTCCTCTAACATATTGCAGTGGTTTAATTGAGTTAAAGCAAGCAGATGTTGCTGCAGCAGGTAAAGAAGCTGCCTTTAAAGACAGAGTACATGATTAGCGAATATAATTTCACTTATGTATGAAATGTCTGTATGTAAAAAGTTTCACTTTTGTGTGAAATTCTAGCTAGAAAAACGAATTTTTCTGGTAAAAAGATTTTTTTTTCCCCACTTTTTTAAAGGATTGCCAACAGATTCCAGTGTAATGTAAGGAGTATTTGTGCTATGATATTTTTTTAAAGAATTCTTTTAAATCCTCTAGACACAGAATGTGATTCTTGCTAAGCACTGGCCAGACTACAGCTGAATGCTGACACAGCAGGGTGAAGAGTACTAAGGAAGTAAGCAGAGTTTTGTCCTCACCTGTTGTAGATCTCAGCTCTCCCCGCATTCTCTGAATGCAGATAACTTCTCTGCATGCAAGTTCCTGTCCACACATTTCTTGCCTGCAGATTTTTCACCTCAACTAAAAGAGCTTTTTTGTTTGTTGTATTGGATGGTTGGTTTTTGTGTGTGTGTTTGCTTGTTGTGTTTTAAATTCAAAAGCCATTTTCTCCGGGAAGGTAAACATCCTTAAATTCCAATTACACCAGGCTGCTGTTCGCTGAGGCCACTTTTTCTAAGGCACAGCTTCACAGCTTCTGAACCCATCCCTGAACTAATCTGTCTGCAACGAGCACCATATCCAGGCAATAATTACATGTCCTGGTAAGACCCACTAGTCCCATAGGACTTGTCTTTTAAGGCAAAATAACTTGGAGAAGGGACAATATGCGAAGTGACAGCAGATTAAAGAATGATGGAAATTAAAAGTTTAAAAAGCATGAGAAAGCAATTAACCAAGGAACAAAATAATGTTTCTAAGCATATAGAAGCTCAGACTCTGTGACAGAATCAAAGTATCTGGAAAAAGAAGAAAATAAAATGAAAAGACAGCTAGGGAAACTACTTAAAAATGGAAGTTTTTATCTTTTTTGTCAAGAGTGTAATATAAGTGTTATTTCAGCTCTCAAACCACAATACCGGGACAGAGATAGCAGCATGAATAGAAGCAATGCTAGAACAAAGTTCTGCAAGAATCGTCAGCTAGGTTGCAGAGTCAGACTGGACCCCATTGACAGTGGCTTTCCTGTTTAACTCAGAATCTAAATAAATTGTCAAGCTACTAATAAAATATTCAAATGAACTCTGAGAAGTCAATTTAATAGTTTCCTGGTCTGAAATGAAAAACAGATCAATAAATTGATCTCAATCTTTATTTAGCCTTAATTCTTCCTATGTATTTTACATGGAGCAAAGAAGTAGCAATTCTTCTCTAGATTGGAGGAGAATTTTGCTCCTCTACTCACACAAGTTTCCTCCTCTGAAACAGCGTGAAGATAACATCTGACTTCTTTCAAAAAGCCTATAACAGATTCCATCACAAAAGTTTGCTAAAGAAAATAGAGATGAGAGGTAAGACACCTCCGCTCACTGGAAGTGCAGAAATTAGAGCAGAGAAAGAGCTTTTTAGGAAGGATGAAATGAAGCAACTAACTGGTTAAGTGGTATAAAAATCACACTAGAATAAAAAATAGAGTTGAGGAAATGTGAAGGGACCTATAGACTACAGTTGATCAAGTGCCATGGCACAAGCAGATATGCAACATTTACAAATGCAAGGTAACGCAGAATCTACTTGCATATAATGCCAGATTCTCAACCAACTATAACTTCACAAAAAGACCTGAATATTGCTGTGAAAAGCCAATGAGACCATGTACTTCTCTTCCTATGCTGGATAAAAAGCAAAGAGAATTCAATGAGATAAAAAACATCTGGAGAAAATGTAACCATGATATAAGCTAATGGCATAGCCTTCTCTGTAACAATCCTTGTTCTTTCCACCCCATTTTAAAGTGATAGCAGGAAGAGAAGCTGCTAAATGGATATGAAGTGCTCCAGATAAAAACTCTTTTTCCCTAAGACTTCAGTCAATCTCCAGTTGAATGAAAGATTATCACCAAGGATTGTGCAATATCTAATGTGTGTGCTCAAATGAAGCAATGCATGGCTCAGAAAACTAAGATTGTGATTGTTGTCGTCTGACCTCAATGACTTTAAACAAAGTTCCTTAACCTCCCCTTATCTCAATTTCCTAACCTTTTTATGAGCAAAGCACTTTGTTTCAAGAACCTCAGGCAAAAAACATGTTGTGATATTTATTTAAAAATTAATAAGCATTTAATTAGGAGAATTGTGAAAGTTATTTCTGAATCCTTAATTCAGTGTAGATGAAAACATCATTTGTAATCAGACAACCATCTAAGCAGAAACTAATATAAATCAGCAAAAGCTATTCCAGTAACAGAAACTGTAGCTATATCATTAAGAACAATTTTAAATGCTTACAGCTTTCGTAATCACTTGCATTTTATTTTCAAACTTTTTTATTAGAACATCGACTAGTCATTATCCTAGCACAGCTAAAGTGGGACAGAATCAATGCTCTGTAGACTGTCTCCCCTGCTTTGTGATAAACACCGTCTAACAATTTAGAAAAAATCCATTTTGATACTGCTTCCCAATTAGACCTGTTAAATATTTTTAGAATGACTAAATTTTGTTTGTTTTTACACCTAGATATGTTGCTGAGCTAATATTTTAATGGAAGAGTATTGTACCATTTCTAGTCACTTTCTTATCAAATTTCAAGCCAAGCAACTCAAACTGTAATTGTTTTCTTAGTATTCAATGCAAGTTGCAATGTATTTGGTAACTTCCAAAAGTCTAGGCACTCATTTTCACAGCAGCAGCTGACCAAGATGCATGGTTAGGACATCATGTCATTAACACCATGCTATGAGACAGCTCTTTTCACACATGCTCAATACAAAACATACCAAATTAAAACAAGCAAACATCAGCAACTAATACTCATGCCAGCCCCATTTAATCATATCACAACATTTTCATGGAATCATAAAATGTTTTGGGTTGGAAAGTGATCTAGTCCAACCCCCTTGCAGTGACCAGGGACATCTTTCACTACATCAGGTTGCTCAAAGCCCTGTCCAACCTGACCCTGAACACTTCCAGTGATGGGGCATCCAGTGATAGGGCATCCACAACTTCAATTGGGAACCTGTTGCAGTGTCTCTGTCTCACCAAACTCATTGTAAAATATTTCTTCCTCATATCCAATCTAAATCGACTTTCTTTCAGTTTAAAGCTATTGCCCCTTGTCCTGTCACTGGTAAAAAACCTTTCTCCATTTTTCTCACAAGCCTTCTTTGCAAAGTGAAAGGCTGCAGTAAGGTCTCCCCAGAGCCTTCTCTTCTCCAGGCTGAATAGGAAGAAGTTTTCTACATGTTCATTTTGGAAGTATGCACATAACTGAAATGCAGTGATCAGTGGAGTTTCCACACAGGCTACAGACAGAGCGCTCAGCCACATGTAACTTCTTTGCAAATCTTTTCAAAGTCACTCTCTTTCTAGACTTGATTGGTAAATTCTGATAGTGCTGCAGCTGTAAAATACCCAAGTCAAAACAAAGTCTACCTCAGATCAGATAAACAATAGTGTCTGAAAAAATTTTATTCTCATTAAGGATCATCTTTCACATGAAGTTAAAA
The DNA here is from genome assembly GCA_033124195.1 of Coracias cyanogaster. Taxonomy (NCBI): domain Eukaryota; kingdom Metazoa; phylum Chordata; class Aves; order Coraciiformes; family Coraciidae; genus Coracias; species Coracias cyanogaster. The sequence continues at coordinate 61,925 of JAVSBS010016973.1, forward strand.
TATGTAATATGTTTTTTCCTTCTGTACTAATGAACTTCAGAAATGTTCATTCATTTCTTCGTTCAAACTGACCTATATCCTTCTTTCTCTTACCCTTTTACCCTATCTTCATGTTGTATTATCTGTCTTCATTAAGCTTCTAACTCTTTTCCGTTTGCAAATTCACTTAATCATCAATGTAACTTGCCCCTAAGTTATGAATACCTTAGTTTAATGAAACTGTATTTTCACATCTCAGCAGTCTGGGTCACCAACTGAAATGAACATTAAAAAATGTAAGCAAGATCTGACTAATGGACCTGCCACAAAGAACCAAGAATAAACTATCCACTCCAGTATTCTCAAAATCTTCTATTCTCCGGGGGTTTTTAGACAATCTCAAAAAAGAATGAACTGAAGATGTCATTTTATTAACAAAACTAAACTTCTGTGAAGGAAGCTATTAGATTCAATGAGCAGTCTACCAGGACTGTTCATGTCTGTTCAGCGTACTCAGAGTGTTTAAAACCTAAAGTGTTTTCACACCACCTAAATTACTATTTCACTCACTGTCATTACACTAGTTTACACAGAACACATCTTACCTTTTGCAATGGATTTTCACTATTGTTTCTGATAGCAACCCTCCTGAATTATTGTCTGAGGTATTAAGACTGGGATAAAAGAAATACTGTTTTGGAAACCTGAGGGCTATTAGAGCCAAATGATAAAATTCTTCTGATGGAGTCGAGGGTAAGCATATGCAGTACTCATTTCAAATTAGTGCTGAATGTCTTAAGGAAAAATATTAAACTGAGTAAAATTTAAAACCATAGAGTACAACACAGAAGAGACAGAATGTCTCATTTGGGTACAAGAAAGCCTTATATGCAGCCTCACTTTTAGCATGGACAGAAACTCGCTTGCTTTACATCAAATAATTATTAAAGTTGCACCAAAACTTAACTTGAAAGGACAGAGAACCTGAATTTGCTGCCCTTTATATCAGCCACTCAAGAAAAAAACTACATTAAATGAAACCAAAGGTAATTTTCTGCAGATATTTAAGATAAACAACCATACATGTTTAGTGTTCAGAAATAGCTCTTGAAATAATTTTCCATAGGAACTGAGGGCTACTTTTGCTCTAAATAATTCCTTTCTGCTCCTATTTACTTTTCCATTGATTCTTTCATGTTATTTGAATACAGTTTTTAAATCCACATAAAGATTTTTTTGTAGCCACTCCTGACTATGAGATTCTTTGCAAGAGGACAGAAGTTTCTGGGTAAAATGCAGAGAGGACCCTATTCTTGAAACAAGAAGAGCAGTAAACTAAACGTTAACAGATAACCCAGAGCTGTGTAGACCATGAGATCACGCATTCACAGTCAAGACATTAATAGTTCACAGGAATAAAAGTGGAATTCTTGGTATGAAATCAATTTTCTCACAGTAGCATTTTTCAAACAATTAACAGTGACACCGCTCAGGTTTAAAAAGTTATGAAGTACTAGATAGCAGCTATCAGTAACATTTTTGTTTCTTCATTATGGGAGAATGGGAAGCAGCTCTAATTACTGCATACAAATGTTTACATTAGTGTGAAAACTGCTAACTACCTTTAATTGCTAGCAGGAATTCATATGCTTTAGGGTAAAATGAGTAACTATAAACACCTGTAGCCAATAAATTATTTAGTTGTCATTTTACACCCTGGAGAAGTCGAACTGCTGCTGACTCAGCATGAGCCACACTGAAAGTGCTCTTCCAAAAGGCTTCAGAAAGCACTGTTTTAGAGACTGCATATGACAAAGTACAATAAATCCATGGGACAGGTTATGCTGTGTGTTATTTGCATTTTGAAATATCGGTAACATCTAACATGAAGAAGAAGATTTCCAAGCCCAGCATAATGATGTTATTTCAACAGCTAAGCCTCTAAATTAACTTGTAATGGAAGTGCTCCTGGCACCAGAAACAAGCAACGTTGCTGCACTTCAGCTTCTGAGACCTGCCTGCTAAACTGTGCCCCAAAAAAGCATCAAGCCATGGTATATAATTTATTTTCTAAATCTATTTAGGAATCTGGATTGATCTCAGTCCCCAAAAAAGTCCTAGAAACAAGATATGAGTACACACAAATTCTCATATTATTCCAGATCTGTTGATTATTTTTTGAAGAACACACATAATTCTGAGATCCTTTGTCACTAAAAGAAACAACACCGTGAGAGAAGTTGTTTGTCTTTCTTTCAGGAATAAATTAGGTCAAACCAATGAAGTAGACAGTGAAGCAGCCTGAGTTGGATCCTTAATTAGTGAGCGGTTTATAGAATTAGCTCTGGTTTTTGTTTTTGCTTTTTCCCAGTTCTTTGGTTTATGGAAATCTGTGTTCACATGAGAATAAGATTACCAGTGAGCCATTTGTGTACCAGTGATTACACTGATTGCCTACGACATCCATATGATGGCAATACTACCAATCTTGGGAGAATCTAAATGCACCACAACGATTTCCAGTTTAGTGATCATCTGTAGCAAAAGCAAGTAAATTTAACATTCAGGACTATTCCCCCTCTTTCACCATGGTCACTTCAATAATGAGTAGCCAATTCACTGGACAAAATGGATAGTGAGCATATGAAAACCAGCTAGCTGCTGAAGTCAGCCAGCCTCATCACCCAGGCAGTGTTGATGTCTTATGTCATGTTCAGATGGAATGTTTTTAAGTCCTTTTTTAAGGATATAAATTTCCAGGCAGTTTTCACTCAGCCTATTTGTCAATACTGACTATTAATTTAGTTTGGTGCTCTTAATTTGCTACATTTTGTACTCTTCAGAAGCATTCTGCATTGCACAGGATTTACTGCTCAACAGAAGACCTTCAATTCCTGCTACTCAGATGAGCTCTGGCTGTACTGCTGATTAAACATATTGCTAATGTTTCAGCTGACACATTTTCCTGGACTATGGAGGTATGCACGCATGCGGCTCAGTGGTGATGATTTGTGAATACTTATGAACTGATCCATGTGCACACTATTGAAAAAATGGTTAGAATGTAAATGATGAAGCATCAGTAACAATCACTTGACAATATTATGACATTAAAAAGAGGCAAAATTATGCAGGACAAAAACACTCACCTTTGAATAGAAAAATTTTGAAAAATATTAAATCTATATGTACTCAAAGGCTAGGGAAAAAAGTAAGAAAAAATAAATGGTAGGAAAGAATGAAAACAAATGGAGCTAATAAATGTGGCACTAATAAAAATATAACACAAAATTACAAAGACAGATAAGGAGATTGAAAGCAATTAGAACAAAAAATCTTAGACTATTAAACAACTGCAGAGGAAAAAATCCATCAGCTGGATTTACAAAGGCAATACAGTCAGTAGAAAGACTAAAACAAGAAATTATTTTTAAAAATCAGGATTAAAGTATAAACAGTTGATTAATAATCAGTAAGTTCTGACTGAAAAAAGGAATACTTTGAGGAAGATACCTTGCAGAGCTAGGAAAAGCAAAGGGGTCAGTAGAAATACACGAAGTTGGTAGCACTACATAGCTGAGTATCCATAAATGGAAGATCATATTTTAGATATTTCTGCAGATGCATGTGAAATGGTAAACAAAATGATTCTAACTCTGGAATTATTTCATTCTGTGGAAAACAAACAGAGATAGCTCAAAAAACCTTACACACAGATAAAAGAAATATATTTTGAAACCTTTGACAGATGTTCCAGTAGAAATTCCAATGAGAGAATTAGCTTTAAAGACTGAAATACCCCTTTCTTTCAGAGGTGGTTGGCATATGACAAACAACAGACTAGAAACATTCTTCTGCCACCACTTACAACTGTTAGATAACATATCTTAAACCTTCAGGGTTAGCAGGTTGTCATGCACCCTATGTTAACAGAAGGAGTATTTTATTCTTGAAGACACTTGCTATTTCTGGAAGTTAAACAAGATACTCCAATCAAGTAAAAAAGATTATGAAGGAAAGTTAATATTCAGTTTCTCTTTCTGAACTAATTTTTAAGATACATATTGAAATAAATAGTAAAATCACGTCATTTTTGGACAGACATTTATATTCCAGCTCTATCAGGAGAATGGTGGATTTTGATTAGCTTTTGTTTTATTAACTGTGCTCACCATTTGACACAATTTGGGGATGTTTAATGTCAGGAACAGCACTGAAATGACCAAATTCAAGAACAGATTAAAGTCACTCTCCTTACATAATCTTTGCATTTTTACACAAACATTTTCAGAAGCTCTCAAATATTATTTTTTCTACTTACATGATCTTGAAGAGTCAATAAAACCTTTACTCAAAAAGATAACTCATGTTGTGCTCCCCATTCACACAGCTCTGCAAGGCTTCACATTCATGGCTTTTTTTGCTCTTCTTTTTTAAAGCTATGTATATTGAATTCCATTGCAGAAGCTGTTCAAGCGCTTTAGCAATTATAATTTACCCATAAAACTGAATGGAGTCATAACCTTCACTGCCATCAATGCAATATCTTTCTGAACGGATTTGGTTTTAGAGATACTCTTACTGATGGTAAGAAAAAAAAAAAATTCTGTGGCCAAGAACAATTCAAACAGAGCATTTAAACTGAATTATTTTTTCCAAAAGTGTGCAAGTTTCCTGAAGGTGCTCATCCTTCTGCAAAAAACCAATTGTTCTCCACAGGGTTAAATCAACCCATCTCTGTTCCTGTTTTTAGCAAGCTCTGCCCTTCGGTGAAACCATTACCTACTAAGGGTAGTAGAAACTGGTAAGTTTAAACTCAAACTGCCTACAACTCTCTCAGCGTTCTGCATCATAAAAGTAAGAGTGAAAATGAAATGCAAAGCCTCCAAACCAAGTAACTCCATTGGACGTTTCTTTTTATATTTTATAGTGAAATGAGCTAGAATCAAAGAATCCTAGAATGGTTTAGGTTGGAAGGGACCTTAAAGATCAGCTAGTTCCAAGCCCCCTGCCATGGCAGGGACACCTTCAACTACACCAGGTTGCTCAAAGCCCCACCCAGCCTAATGTTGAACACATCCAGTGTTGCGACATCCACAACCTCCCTGGGCAACCTGTTCCAGTCTTTTAAGGTTCGCTTGTTCTCTTTCAGTACATGAAGACGAAACAAGTTCCTTCCAGGTTTGTTTCTTGCCAGTGCTAACAAAAGCCCTGATATGCTATGGAGTCTATAGAGATTAGGTATGAACACAACCACTACGTAAGCCAGCACTTCTGAACATCAGGGAGGTCTGAATGTAGATCTGATTTTTGGTCTACCTTGTACTATAAGACAACAAAATATTAGAATCTGCTCTGGTAAGGAATATTTGTAGTTGAGACATCTCAGAGTCATGGAGTATATGTAATGTGAAGAAATAAGAGTAAAAAAATATCCTCATAAGTGACTTCGGTAGATATGTACATTTGCTAACCACATGCTTTAAAAAGGCAAGGATGAAAGTACCCCCATATCAAAGTAAACTGTGACTTTCTAGAAATATTATCTAACTGAGAAAACACTTATCCAGATCTGTTAAGAAGATTAAAAAAGATCCAGCATAAGATTCATTATGCAGCAAAAGTTAGAAATACATTGTACCCTAATTGAATGTTTGCAAGGAAATTCATATTGTGTTTTATAGTACAATTTTACGCATCATCAGTTAGCAATTGGACCAATTTAAAACTCTGAACCTTTGAAAGCTTCAAGCACAAAGTAAATGTTGCAGCCTATCTTCATTTCAAGAGCAAACTGACAAGTAATGCTGAGCCCATTACACATTCTGGAGTATATTTTTCATGTTGCTTATACACACACACAAAAAACCCCCAAACAAACAAAAAGAACCCCATGCAATTTGAATAACCTAAGCCAAAATAAAACAATTCTTATTTAAAAGTACAAAGCGAACCTGAACCATATATTCTGCAATAAATGACATTTCAATTAGTACTTTGGATTATTCATATTTTTATCCCCTAGGCTCCTCTTAGACAAATCCTCACCGGAGTTGCATCAAACTCTTACTATATATGCAAATTTACTGTATCAAAATCTTTATAATCCTGTTCTGAAGATCCACAGGATACAGATGAGCACTAGATATTGCTCCATAATGTAACCTTGGTTTCTCTATCATATATGAGTATTTGTAGCAGAACTGACTGAGGAAATTAAAGGGAAGATGAGAACTGAGCACCACAGAGACAGGAAGAATGCACAAATTCATAACAGATTTAGTCTGAGATCGCTTTTGTAAACTAAGCTAGTACAGTCTAACTATACTCCTGTGGGAATAACTATGTATGCTAATATTTATTGACTGTGTATGCTTTTCTCTCTTATAAAGCATTCAAGGACAGAACAATTCACAACTTGGTCTTGTGGTC